>OMOV01104595.1:0-11163 GCA_900312565.1 Beryx splendens | reverse complement strand
AAGGAGAGGGGGGGGGGGACGGACGGGGGAGCAGTGAAGAGGGGAAATGGAGAACAAAAAAAAAGGGGGAAAAAAAAGGCGGGGGGGGGGGGGGAATCCGGAAAAAACAAAAATAGATGATGAAAAATATTCAATCAGTTGTCCCCAAACTTTATATCAAACTGTATATCCAAACTATAACCCAAACCCCCTTCAGAGCCCTGGAGGTCGAGTTCAGTTGACCATCAAGCCATTTCACCAGCCACTGGTTCCCCATCGCTGCCAGCTTGACCGCTTGAATATAATGTAAGGTGGTTAATCAAAGGTTTTTATTTGTCCAAGGAAGAAGCTCACACCAGTGTGTTGCTTATTGGGATCCGCAAAGACGCCCGCTCCCAAGTGCTCCACCTCTCCAGGAACAAGCGCTACACCCTCACCCCGGAGCAGCTCAAATGGGACAAGTTCAAGCTATCATACAAGTATTCATGTTCAATTCTTATGCTAGTGGGTTAGCAGCTCCTCAGAGCTCATTACCTACTCACCCCCATGTCAGTGTAAACTCCAAAGACACAGCGAGTTAGCAGCCGTAGTCCCATCTCAGCCTGCTCCCAAAGCATTGTCAGTGAGGTAAATTTAGGAGATAGTAAAGTAAGTAAAGTAAATATTGGACTTTTGGACCCACAGTGCAATCGTTTGGCTACAAAACACTTGGATTAGCTGAATGGAGAAATTCGATGGACATTTGATGCTTTTTGGAGCTGTAAAAAAAGACGGTACTGTTAACGTGGAGTCATTTGAGAGAAGGCCGAGATGGAACTCCAGGTGTGCTTGGTGGTCCACGGAGTTTCCACTGACATGGGGACGAGCAGATAAAGACAGACTTTAAATTTTTGGGCTGAACTGTTCCTTTAAGACCGGGTGAGGCAGCTTTCATTGCAGGTTTTTACAAGCTGTTCAGTAAAATGATATCCTCACCTCCATCGTATTGACGGTGGACGATACTGACTGATCCGTTTCTGACTTTTATTCAAAGGCCAATATCAACCCGACATATCGGCAAACCGATATCGGTCTAACCCTAGCAGAGATAATAGAATATCAAATCTCAGTAATGTGGCTCTTCCAGTAGTGCTTGTGGGAATTCTGGTCTGTCTGAACAGTAGCCATTGTGTTTTGGCAGATTCTTCTGCTTGAGAAAAATGTGCAGCGAGACCGGTATTAACTACACGATGGTATTGTTTTCTGAGCAGGTTGCTGTCCTTTCCAACAAACTTGATGAACGCCAGCGACACACGCAGAGGCATTGCCAAGGCTTTTGGCATGTGGAGTGACGTCTCGCCATTCAGCTTCAGAGAGGTGCCAGCAGACCAAGAGGCAGACATTAAGATAGGTGGGCACTGCGTGTGGATACATCAATCCCAAACAGATGTTCCTTGGCTCGGAACTCCGGTCCTGGGCTTTGTCGTTCCGGCTCTTCTCTCCGCGCTGTCATCGCCGGAGCGTCTCTGCCTCCAAGCTCATTAAATCACACTACCGCGACTATATTACCAAGCTTATATTCTGCATGATTCATACCTCGGTTTGTACCAAAAAAAAAGAAGCTTAACAACTTCCATACATGTCGGCTCGGGGTGAAGAGACCTAAATTATGCTTTATCTGTCCCTTTGGGTGCAAGCTCCAGCGTCCGGCATAAATTCTCAGTGACAGTGAAAAAAATGGTTGTCATCCTGCGGAGTGAAGCCTGGATGAAAAAGTTCTGTTCTTTGTAATTCATCATCTCCGGGCCGTACTGTACACAGGACAGAAATACTGGAGCGAGGGTTTCCCTCCTCGGCTCTGAGGTATGTCTCTCTCTCTGTTGGCAGGCTTCTACCCCATCAACCACACTGACTGCCTGCAGTCCCACTTGCACCATTGTTTCGACGGCATCACTGGAGAACTGGCCCACGCTTTCTTCCCACCAACAGGCGAAATCCACTTTGACGACCATGAGTACTGGATTCTGGGAAACATGCGCTTCAGCTGGAAAAAAGGCACGTATCTTTATCATGTTTGTTGAAATTGCGAGTATTTAAGCGGTAATGTGATCGATGCGGTAGACGCGGGCTTGGACGGCTCGCGAGGTACACAGCAACTGAAATACAAAATAATCCGCTGTGTCTTCGCGCAGGGGTTTGGCTGACGGACCTCGTCCACGTGGCAGCTCATGAGATCGGCCATGTCCTGGGACTCATGCACTCCCTGAACCCCAAAGCTATAATGCACCTGAACGCAACTCTGACAGGGCGCAAGCTCATCACACAGGATGAGGTGTGGGGTTTGCACCGACTCTACGGTACGTTCAAAATCCTCATTTAACACACCGTCACAGATGTAGAACAGGGCTTCAGGGAACCTTTCAGCCCAGGACACAAATGAGACGTTTCTCCTCTTGGTCTAGGACCCATGCTGATTAAAACTCTTACGCTTGACACGTGGAGAACCACCAGCACAGAGCCTATGACCCACTCTGGGTCACAACCAACAGATTAAGAAACCAGGACGTAGAACATACTTTAGGTCTGGGTCAATTCGGCAACCGATTCCGAAAGCCAACGTGGCATTAATGAATATTGTAGAAACTACTCATGAGTCATCATTAGTGTGTGTTATGGTGAGTCATTCCCACTGGAACCAAAAGCAGATCAGAACTCCAAATTCCTTTGCTGCAGACTGAAAGTTGCTCTCTGATCCTCCTCCTCACTCCATCTCCCCTCTCCTCCAGGATGTTTGGACCGATTATTTATCTGTCCAGCCTGGGCTCGGAAAGGCTATTGCGACAGCAAGCGCAAGCTGATGCAGAAGCACTGCCCCTCCAGCTGTGATTTTTGTTACGGTAAGACGGAGCAGTAGTCCAGGGGAAAAAGATTTCTCTCAATTGAGCAGTGCAGGGAGCTGCTGTGAACCGTTTGCCAACGGAGCAACGGGAGCCAACAGGTCCAGCCATGCAGAACTGCGATGGGGGTTTTCAAACATCTGATTTTAAGGGGGATTAAGCGCTTGCCACTGGAGGAGACTTGTTCAGTCATTTAGTCCTGGAGAAGTTCAGTGTCCTCGGGGAGGCAATTTGGGTTTTAGCACAGAACTTTAACAGAATATAACAGCTACCTGTTTTATTCTGCTGCACCTGGACGAGTGCTGGTTTTTCTCAATTAAGTACCAATAATGTACGGCACTCTTGGCAGCCTGACTTCTCTTAAGGTCTATAGTCAAATGCAGTATTGCTGAGGTCCCCTGTTGCACAACAGGAAATGGCTCCTCCTAACCATCACAGCACATAGATTGTTGTGGGTTTCTGAGATTTTTGTCCGCAACAAGGGACAGTGTGGAGAAAGGCAAGAGGATACGATTCCTGGCTCGCAGTAATCTGTTCCTCATTGTTGATTGGGAGACGTTGTACGGCTGTGGAAAATTCCTGTGTGACTCCAAACCGCTGGAATTTCAGACTGTGGCTTGAGGGTTAGAGACACACAAGGTCAATTTGGATTTTTGCGGCATTAACGAGAGCGACTGTTTTTTAAGCAAGACGTTCAGCTGATCACGAGGCGGCCCGTTGTGTTTGTCCAAAGCCAGATGTGAGAGATTACACTGATAAGACAAGTCTACGGCGCCGGCAGGTCAGGGGTTATAAAAAGCTCAGTTAAGTGTATGATGTGATAACATTTGTAGCAAATATTTTGAAGGTAATCAAACGCCTGGCAGCGCAATTGTTATGCGTGAGCTCTACAAAGCTTCACCACTCACAACATGGCTTTAAGACACCAAGATGATGAAATAACAAACGTGTGTTGTCTGAGTATAATCTCTTCTGTCTCTCTCCTTCGCTGACTGTTTTTTCTTGTCCCAGCACTTTACTCTTACATGATCGCTCTATGGTCAAAGGAATATTTTATCCTGACCTTCGTACTCTTTAATTTTGGTTACTTGTAATTTTGTCAATCCAGGAATTGAAGCTCCTTCTACTGTTGCACACACTGTAAGTCTCTCTGGACAGGAGCGTCAGCTGAATGCCTAAAATCTAAACGTTACTCAAGAGTTGCCCTCCATCTCTCTACAGAATTCCCTTTCCCCACTGTGGCCCCCACCCCGACCCCCCCAAGGACCAAACATAAGCTGGTAGCCGAGGGCAAGAAGCTCACTTTCCGGTGCGGGAAGAAAATCGCATCCAAGAAAGGCAAAGTATAGTGAGTATCATCGCCGTCTCCTCCTGCATCGCGCCACCTTAACGCGGCGACGTTATTGATCTAATTGAGCGCCGTTTATCGTTTGACCCTCGTTTCAGCTGGTACAAGGACGGGGAGCTGCTGGAGTTCTCCCACCCGGGCTACATTTCCTTGAAAGACGACCACATCAGCATAGTGGCCAACGCCATCAATGAAGGCACATACACCTGCATTGTGAGGAAAAAGAACAAAGTGCTCACCAACTACTCCTGGAGGGTACGTGTGCGCTTCTGAAGGCCAACGCCAGCCCCCTGCACACTGGGTAGTCGAAACATGACACACACACACACACACATACACACGGTCAAAAGGAGACCTCATTCACCAGGGCACATATTTCTATGTATTTTTGTTATCTTTTCTTTAAACTCCCCCACACAACTGTCTTATTGTCCCGTGTTGTTTTGTAAATGCATTTTCATATGTGCAAAAATAAACATTCCGTGACAAGTTAGTGTTGTTGTGAAAATACTACCCGACTGTGAAAAGCCGTTTGCGACAAGATCCGAGTCGATATGAAATTTCAACCAAGATAAGTGGACATCTTGAAACAGACAAGTGGAACTTCATCTCAAAATAGGGTCCAGGGACACCCAAGGGCCTTTCAGGGGGTCCCCAGCACAATGAGTGAACTGTTTGATATCCCTATAATTTAAATCAATAGAAATTATCCCAGTTTGATAATATTCATATCCTAAACTTCACTCATCACTATTATGTCCCACGTACAGTGAAGACAGCGCTACAATTAAATACTAAATCAATAGTAAGTCTTATCATGTGTGTCCCCGGGAAAAGATATGATCTAATGAAGGTCCGTGGCTCTAATGTGTTTCTATTTGGGGGTCTGTGACATGAAAACGTTAAGAGAAGCCGTTGCTCTAACGCATGCCATTTCTATCATCTACACACCGACCAAGCTGAGCTGCTCAGGCCAGAATAAGCAATGTTGTCTACAGCCTTTGGAACTATTTGGACCTTTATCCACATATGGAACACCTCAGACGTCTAGCTTAGTTTACTAGCCTGAGAGCGAGGCCAACGCTCTGCCTCCAGAGACCGAGCAGTCAGTTCCACTACCGAGCCCTCTCTCTCCAAGCTTACTCAACACATCAGGTGTAATAATCCGCAGAAGGGCTTAGGAGGGGGGGGGACACATAGATAAAACTGATTAATGCACGTTTCCATTTTGCACTGGTCCTAAAGAGTCCCGAGACGAGGGGGGGGGGTTTCTGCGCCCGTTCCAGTGAAAGCAGCAACCCGTCTTGCAGGAATGAAACTATACTGTTTATTTTTCTTCGGGCTCAAAATCAAAAGAATTTATAGGTTTAGTTGTGAAGTCGCGGAGCCACTTTAACAACAAAGGCAGAGCGGAGTCTGGGCCTCTTTTCCCTGGAAGAACAAAGTACTGAGACAAAGTGTGCAGTGCAAAGAATGACATCACTTTTGGACGGCTACTACCGAGTTGGGTTCAAGGCCGGATTTTTTTTTAGGCTCGACTTCCCTTCACTTTTAGTTTTTTTTCCCCCTCTGGCAGAGTGCGGCTGTGTTTGCATAGCTTGGACAGAGTTTATAAATACGGTGAAAATGTCAGACAAAATAAAGTTTCAAACTTTATTTCTAGCAAAAACATCGTCCCTCCGTCAGCAGGTAAGCCGACAGCCCTAAAGTAAATATTGTTACATGATGCTGGATGGAAAACACAGCCAACGCTACATTATTATACAGTAGCTCCAGCAGTCAGGAAATACCAACCATTTCTAAAATCTGGTCCTCTCTCGTGGAGTAGAAAAAGGAAAAATTAAAACAAATATCAAGCATGAGAACTAAACTACAAACAGACACGAGGACTTACGGTCGCTCCTCTCCACCAAGAGCTTTAAACGGTCGAACTTGTGAAATGGCTTTGAAATCTACTGTTACAGTTGAGAAGCAGCGATGTGATGAAGGGCGGAAAACCAAGGGGAAAATCCTGGAAACTCAAACACGGTCAAGCCACCAACCTTGTTGTGTGACAAACAGTCCTGAGCGTTTGGTAACGGTTGTAATTTTCCCCTGTGACGCCACGGGACAGTCCTATAACGAGTCCAGTTCCGAGAGAACTACAAATCCCACGATTCTTTGCTCTCTCTCGCTCTCAGTTAGGCCGTCTTGTGTCTTTCACTTTGCTGCACTTTGGGGCGCTCAGAATTTGAGGCTGAAGCCTGGACCGACCGCAGACGCTCCCTGGTTGCTGGTCGTCAGGTGGAAGCCGGTCTCTTTCAGGTCATCATCCCCCTAGAGAGGCGACGGAGAAAACGTTAACTCATGTCTAGTAGAAGAAAAACTTCTTTCACACAAGCACACGGGTTGATAAGAGCAGGCGTGAGTAGCGTTAGAGAGATGTATCGAGTCAATATTGATCTTTTATTAAAAATGTGATATGGTCCAGTAGGTGTCTGATATGATGCAGTTTGTTCCCTTACATAATATTTATTGTAGAATTGATCAATACTAGAACGGCTGTCTATGGGAAGCCCTCAACCTCAACTGAATCTAATGAGACATTTTGATCAGATTCCACACGACTATTATCCTGGGCTGCAGTGGGGAGCTTCAGTGTCCCATGATGGTCTAAATGCTGTTTCAGAGGTTTTTCCACCCTGACAAGAATAAAATTACAAAGGTAAACAATAAATACTTGGAATTTCTTGGAATTCTTGGTCAAATTTAAAGATACTGAATTAGCAGCACAAACTAGCGTCCGGTTGCATCCAGAACTGGCCTTACTGGTCAAACCCTAGTCCTGAGTGCGGAGGTACGCTGCTGAAAACATCAGGAACTTAAAGGGTGCTCATCATGGAAAACATAAGGAGGAAGTAACCGGACACAAAGCAGAAGCCTGTAGGTCTGTAATCTATTTAACACAGACGGCGTTCGGAAAGCCTGGTAGCTGTATGTAATGGAGAAAATGGAGCCTAATGTCCTTACCAGCTGACTGTAGCCCAGGCCTCCCTCGGGGGGACGAGGGCTGGTGCCTCTCTTCACCCTCTGCTGCTCGCTCTTGGCCGGCCACGTGGGGAACATGGACGGCTCGATGGGCAGCGGCGTTTCGCGGAAGTACTCGTGCTTCAGCGCCTCGTCCGATAGGATCCTCTTGCTGGGGCAGTAGGTGAGGAACCTGGCAAACAGTCCAAGACCCCATCAAACGGTTAAACTTAAGGGAGACAATCAATCAACGCAACTTTGATCAAAAATAGTACGTCTTTACCAGCCGGAGAACTAAACTTTGAAATGATTTTGTGTAATTTGTGCACTGGATATAGAAATTACAAAAGAGGATTTAAAAGCTGAGCTGTAGTTTTTACTTGGCAATCCTTGCCAAGTCCTGCACGGCCCCACGGTGTGCTCAAATAACCAGGACTGACACGACGATACAAAGGCCATCGACAGCCATGTTGTCGACTCGGAGCTTTCAATTAGCACCGAAAGAGACACGAATTGAAACGGACTACAAACAGGAGAAACTTTAATTAATAAAGGAATTCTCGTCTACAGCGTGAACTTTGCATTTTTGTTTCCGACTTCTCGCCTGTCGAATAACGGCCCGTCATGGACGGGGAACAAACCTGATGAGGTTTACTATCAATTGTAAAGGACGCAAATATTATCAGATTAAGTTCCATGTGTAGCGATCATTAGGTGAGGGGGCAGAGAAACCCGGTTTTATTGTCTATACTTCACGTCAGACGTAAACTGTGATCCAACTAAATCATATCCAGACACGGTGTAGAAGCACAAGACGCGTGCCTGGTGTGAAGGGGGCCAGAGGGCTTACTGAAGGAATCCTAATTGTACATGGCGGGACCAACAGAGCATAAAGGAGCACTCCTCAATTGTGGTAATTGGTTTTCTGAAACTTGTCTAATTGGAAACCTTCATGTGAGTGGAGGCATCCTGGGAAACGATTAACACCAGCCTGAGCAGAGTTTACCTTACTGACTGCTTCTCTGTAGGTGGCGCAGATACAGGAAGCGCCGAGGGATTACCGAGTGGGGTTAGCTGGGTTTTCTTTTGGCTGAACTGAATCTAATGAGACATTTTGATCAGTATGCATGATTTCTTTTGTTGTTTTTTTTAATGGCTATTATCCTGGGAGAGCTTTAGTGTGCCATGATGGTCTAAATGCTGTTTCAGAGGCTTTTCCACCCTGACAAGAACATTATGGAGGAAAGGCAGAATAGTTGTTTTTTGGGTCATGAAAATTAAATTAAAAGATACTGTCCAATCCAATATCAGTATCAGAAACCCGTATCGGTCTAACTCTGCAGTGTCGAGTGTTGCAAGTAGTCAATAAAGTGGCTTTAGAAAGAAACTGCCTGTCCCAGCCGCTCCACACGTTAGGCACCGCAGGCCTTGACCTTCAAACACTCTCCTACACACGGCCATGTGATATTCCAAACGGCTCTGTGATGTTTACCTGCCACACTACACTTCGAGACTTCCACTACGCCGCACTGACTGAAGGATTTCGAGCAGCATTTTTCGAAGCGTTGAGCTGCTGCGGTTCTGAATCAGTCCCGGGGCGGACGCCTCGGTGAGTCTTATGATCGCTGTAAAGTTTCGCGGAGCTGGACGAGCACCGACGCTCCCGGTGAAGCGCGATCCCTCGGGTGGACACGCTGTTACCGTCCGTCGCGGCAGTGAGGTAACTCGGCCGTATGGTTTTGTCATTCACAGGTGTAGGCAAGGACAGCGGGTGGGTAAAGATCCCAGAGAGGAGGGGCTGGGGAAGCGGCTGCTCGGCTCGGCAGCCACTAAACAATGCTTGCCTTAGGAATGCACTAGAAAAAAAATTATGGACCCATTACTCTTTTTGTGTGAAAATGATTTTCCATCTTAAACGCGTGTTTTCTTAAACCTTCGCCTGTAGTTTGGAGCGTCACCATGGTGAGTGTGTCTGTGAAACTGAACACAGGGATGGAACGAGGCTGCCGCTGAGGCACTTTGATGAATTACCAGTCCACTACCATTGTCATGTTTTAAGTCGGCTTGCCAGAAAATTCACTGACTGAATCAAAAGACCTGGAAAGCGTAACAGCGTCTGACAGGGCGGCGGTTCATCCAACTATGGCAATTTCCACTGCAGGAATCATGTCTGGTGATATTAGGCTTTCCTATCAGAATGTGTTCTACTGATGAAACACTAAGATTGGCACAAAAAGGAAAATTTTAACACAATTGACTAACATCATTTTTGGCAGATGTATTGAATATTGGTAATTTCCTTCCCAGTTATTGGCACCAGGATCCAACAGTCCTGTATCGGTCAGGCCTTAACAGCTACAGTGGTTTGTCCAATATGCACAAGGAGGCCATTCAGTTACCCACACACACCGCCATGCACGGCCACATGCAAACACACAAATTAGGCGAAATGCCAAGGCGAGACTGGCTTTATTCGTTCAGCAAATATGTGGCACGGTATGTCTTATGTGTCTTGTGTGTGGAATCAGTCGGCGTTCAAGAGTCTTACTTGTTCATGAGGTCAAAGCCTTGGTCTGAGAGCAGCGCTCCAAAGCGCTTTCGCAGGTTGTTGTAGGGATACTCTGTGAAAGTCATCTTCTTGACGGCGGGGAGCTCGCCGTAGCCGGGCCAAATCTTCTCGCTGGGAGAGCCCAGATCCTGGAGTCGACACACAAGTCAACAGACGTATAGAACAATTAAGTGGGGAGAGACGGGTATGAGATTTTCCCACTTTGGCTGAAGTATTTCATCGGCCGGAGACGAGAGGCACTAGAGCAGTCCAAAGCATATTTCAGTACTTTCATTCATCATTGTTATGTAACTGGCCATTGGTACAGACTGCCGTGTTTGGCTACAGGAGCATGTGCATGAGAAATGTCAAGTCTCACAGTCTTTTGGAGCTGCCTGTTTGATTGATCTGTGCGTTCAAGTCCCAGTTCATCCCACAGCGCAAACCTAGCTCAGATAACTTATTCTGCACCGGGAATGCTGGCGAACGCTGCACTGTAGGATGAATGGTGTCAGTACACAACACAGCGCTGACATGATTTAAGCAAATGATCCACCGAATATTAGAATTAGGCAACTATAATGAGCCTGTGAGCTTCAAAACTACTTCATCAGCTGGATTGGCTTCTACCAACTCCTCCACCCTGTGGCCCATCACAGAACTGCAGGCAGACCCACTCTGGCACGCACAAAGATTTACAAGCTGTAAACAGAAGGGCTTTAGCCTTTACAAGAAGGAATTACTTCATTTTGGGAGGGCAAATGAGGGCATTTACCTTGAAAATCTTGTTAATTTGGTCGATTTCAGATTTTCCAGGGAAAAGAGGTTTCTGGGTGAGGAGCTCGCCAAATATGCAGCCCACTGACCACATGTCCACAGCCGTGGAGTACTCCTGCGGAGAGAAGAACAAACACCGTGGCAGTCCGCAGGAAAATAAAGTAGACGGTGTGCGTGCCATGTTTCGAGCTTCACGTCTGTCTTGCGTCTGAATGTGGATGTGCTCTGACTGTGCCGTCTAGACGTGGAGCTCATATGAAACTCAAACAGTGTTTTGAATCAGGTATACAAGTGTTACAGACCAAATGCTTCACAGATGTCGTCTTTTGAAAACGTATTTTTGGTTTAAGCAATGTGTCAGTCAGTCATATAGACGGTCTGACCGGGTCTATAAAGGTACATCACCTTGACTTGACTAGTTTTGTCTGTATTGCGGAGGTGTTTTGTCTGGCTCCTACGACGTGTGGAAGTAGTAATGTGTGCTGGTAAACCGTGTGTGTGGAGTTGCGAGTTGGATTCCCACCTTGGCTCCCAGCAGCAGCTCTGGAGAACGGTACCACAGGGTCACCACTACAGGCGTGTAAGGCTTCAGAGGAGAGCCGTACTCCCGGGCCAAACCAAAGTCACCA
>OMOV01104557.1:0-17173 GCA_900312565.1 Beryx splendens | reverse complement strand
GGAGAGGAGAGGAGAGGAGAGGAGAGAAGAGAGAGGTTTAGGAATGTGGAGCATGCAGTTTCTCTTTTTAGAGAGGTTTGGCTGGTGGGTGAATGACAGAGTTGGAGGCTCTCCATTCATTACAACATAATAACCCACATCACCACACACACATGCACACGCACATACACTCATTCACCGTAGAGAAGGTGAATTTTTCTTCATTTAATGAATTCCTCATTGGAGTTGAGTTCAAAGTGATCGGACCCCATCCTAGTCTCCCTTTCATTACTACACAATAAAAGTCACACTTTCATCTCAGGAAAGTGGCAACAGGAAGGTGTAACAGCCTGTTGCCAGGTAGCTGCCAAAATAAAGGAAACACAAAGTGTCAAGTGTCTAAACAGGGCATTTGGTGTCACTACAGCCACCAGAGCAGCTTCATGCCTTGGCAGAGAGTCTTCAAGTGGCTGAACACTGGAGGGATGCCACAGTATTCTTCCACAACAACTTCTCTCCTTTTGTCTTTTAGGTGCTAAAAAAAGCTTTTATCTGGTGCCATTACAGAAACTTGAAGTATAGATGGTTAATAGCTAGCCTGACATCGCCAGACCAATGAATCTGGAAACTCTCAGTTCAATTTCGATTTCCAGGGGACGTTATCAACGGGCGCAGACCAAAATGCCTCTGGACGCAATTGGATAAACCTACAACCAATCAGAGCATCGAAACGTGTAACGTAGAGCTGAGCCTCAACGGCGCTCCTCTGTCAGTCGTCGTATCAAACCCGCCCCATATCATAATATAAAGCGAGGAATCTCTGTACGTCTGTGTGTCTGTCTGTCTGTGTTTCCTTCGCATATCTCGAGAACCGTTCATCCGATCCGACTTCACACTTGGCGGGTGTGTTGCTGGGGACCCGGGGGAGTGCAGTGCCGGATTTGTTGCAATTTGGACACGCGACACGTTCAATATTAATAAACTTTGACTAAACAAGCGAACAGCGAGCCGCTCAGCTCTGAGTGCAGCGGGTGCTGTTTGATATAAACACACTCCAAAAATATCCCTTATGGTTTCATTTCAATGCCAATGTGCATTTACATCTACAGGCTACAGCCAGTGCTCTATAGTGAGAAGAGCTGTGCTGTTGATATCACTGAAGACCCCAGGGGCTCCTTGTGTAATATTCAGAAAGCTAATGTTGCCTTGGAACAAATGTTAATGAAGCTACTAAGCAGAGCTTGATTTGATTTGGTCAATTCTGCACTGAACGCATTTAGCTGCACTAAATCACTGGAGGCTTAGGAAAATGTTTTTGACCTGCAACTGCTTTAGATACAGGCTGTGCCTACGGCTATGGAAATCAGGGCTGTGGTAGTTGGACCAAGTGCTTAAAGATGCTGGCTGGGTATTAGAATTGTATTTGTTGTAACAATGGGCCAACCATCCAAAGACATAATCATTTTTATGAAAATGGCATTTCTGTTTATGAATTTGGGCTAATGGGCTAATTTAATAGACAAGAGGCAGTTTCAGGCAAATAATCTGTTGGCCAAAGACATTCCAACCGGGCGCATAATGCCTATAAAGTATTGTTTTACTGGTTGTTATGACAGCAACCAAAGAGAGAGCCAACGTTCTTGTTTCCTCTTGATTTTGTTTCTTATATACTTGTTTTAAGAAAATGTTTCTATCCATACACACATAACCACTGTATAAAAGCCATGATAAGGCCTCCTAAGAACCACGTACCTTCTGAGCCACCCATACCCATCATCACAGTAACACACACCCTCTCGGGTGTTATTATAACATTAAACCTTGAAAGAGAACTGTAGATCTGTACGAACCCACTGCCTCTGCAGCATCACGGTCCATTCTTCACCACGGGATGGTGCGCTGTTGTCACTCTATCGCTGGAACCTCAGCTGTCTGAGGGAGGGAGGGCAGGAGGGGGGTGACGGGGGGTAGAAAGAGAGAGGGGGAGAGAAAACGAGAGAAATGGAGGGCTGAAGGTAGGTAGGGAGAAAGAGAAACATGGAGAGAACAGAACACATTAACATTTTACAAGATAAGGCACCAAATTGAAACTGACAGTGAAATTTGCCAAGGAGAATTAGGCCATTTCTCCATTGTAATTACCATCCAAAAAAGATAAATACTATATAATCAGCTGGAATCCAGCAACCCTCGATCTCCCCACTACAAAGCCTTTAAAACAAAAATAGTAAAGTATCTAAAGTTGCCTCAACCAGATTGTCCTGACACCCCATTTACTGACCGGACATCCAAAACTGAATTCTCTACGTACAGACTGAGTGAGCATAGTTTATAGAAAAAAGCAGAAAAGACTGTCTATTGTGAGCAAGGAGACATAAAGACAAATCTGTACGTTCTCCGACAGTGTGACGAAAACACGGGAGGTTAATAAATGGGAGGTTCTCTAAATGGATAAATAGCACTACAGGTAATATGTATTTTTGATTTTTGGGGTGAACTGTCCCTTTAAGATGCTGTATGTGTTGGCGGATGTTTGTTTTTAACGAAGTTGAGAGGTGATGAGTAATGAGTTTGCACATGCGTTTGGCAATATAAGAACGATTTCACTGCGCCAATAAAATTTATTGTGTTGAAAATCAAATTAAAAGAGAGACAGAGTGAAAAAACTGTCAGTGAAAACTGTAGAGCTAGTTCCAAAAAAACTGAGCTCCAGGAAAAACAATCTCAACAAACTTTCACTGTTGAGCAACTAATGATTATGAACCAATTTTGCTGATATTATCATTCCTGCACACACACACACACACATACGCACACACTCACACACAAAACCTGTGGGAACAGCAGCCTGAGAAGGGGCAAGGTGCCAGCTGGCTCTGAGGCTGAATTTGAGGCTGAGGATGTTTTTTGAGGTCTGAAGTCTGGACTGTTTGTTTCTCCCTGTCTATGTGTCTGCGGGCCTGGAGGCGGGCTTTGGCACCCAGCACCCTCCTGGCAACAGCACTTTACCAGGTGGTGGCAGCGGAGGGATATAGCCTGCGGTCAGGACTAGCTACTGCTGTGTTCTACCTCCACCTACCGGTAATAAAGTACACATTACCCCCTCTCAAGCTCCAGAGGGCTGTTATTACTGTCACGTTAAGGCAACAGTCACAGTCTGAGTCAGTCAACTCATAACACCCTTTGCCGAGAATCCCGTGTGGTTTTATTTGTCAGCGAAATGCCAACATGCACATAACGTCATGGCGGTGTTATTTCTTCGGTTGAATGTCCGGGCTCGTGTTAGCTTAAAAAACTCAGTGCTAAGGTTACAACATTGCTGTCTAATCTTTGCACTTCCGCATTGGGAAAGACAGTCAGCGGTGTAGTAAATGTATCAACTAGCGTATAACACGTAATCTATAATGTGTGTTATCGAAGCGAGTGGACTTACCATGTGCTACTGTCTTGTTTGTTTGTTATCGGTAAAACGCCTAGTTCAGGAAGCAAATTCTTTTCCTGCTTCTTCTTCTTCTCCTTCTGTAAATTTGGTAGTTTAGACGCATCAATGGCGCATTACTGCCCCCTACTGATCAAAATGTGCTTCAACTGTACACGAAATCTTCTGATACAATCCTGTCATGTGCAAAAAGTAAAAATCTAAATCCTTGCTTATCAGTTGGTGGTTTCTTATTTCGACCTAGCAAAGTTTTTAAAGAAAAGGTAGAAACCCCTAAATCTGTCAGATCTTTTATAAAACTTGTCTCTCTCTGTCTTATATTTCCTGCACTATAGCATCACACATGCTTCACTATCTCTGAAGTACATTCACAAAGTCCATCTGGAATAACGTTTAGGCAACTGGCTAATCCACAGCCCGAAGTTTAAATAACAGCTATAAATATTTTGGTTTTAACAGATTATTGTGATATAATGCCTCACTTTTCCCCGACTGACCCACTCTTCTTGCCATGCTTTCCTAATCTCCACTTGAATTAAACTACTCAGTCTTGTGGTCTTACCCTACATCAAAATCTTCAATTCTGTTTTCTCTCCTGAAAGTGTATTTAGCAATTTGATCTGCTTTTTCACTGCATTTTCAACCCCAGAATGACCAGGAAGCCACAGTAGTGCCACTGAACAGTCCAATGTCCCTATTCAAAGTAAACAACGTAATCATTATGTTAAGCCGGCTTTATTAAAGACAAAAGGCTTCAGCTGTTGATATAGTCATCAACCAAAATAAAAAACAAATATGTCAAATTCTTTATCTATTCTTTATCTTTATCTTAAAGGTAATGTAACTTAATAGACAAATATTCTTATTTAGACTAGGCCTATTAATATTCAAATAAATGTACTTTAAAACAGTTTAGATGTTAGAAATTTAGATTTAAGTGTCTAATATTAGCCTAATAAAATGATCAAGCCAGTCAAACAGGTCTATTATGATTCAACCACATACAGAGTGCACATGTATAGTAGTTTTGTGAGTTAGCAAGTCCAGAAATAGAAATAGAAATAGAAAGTCACACTGCGCGTGTGCACAACGTGGACAACTTTTTCCGCTCACGTAAAGACCACATGTAACGTAGTAGTCGTAAGCTCTGTGTACATGAATACTGCTGATAAAAAAGGGAACATGGCGAGGTAATGACTCGTCAACCAACATACAATAAATAATAATAATAATTTACACAATTGTGACTACTGAAATACTGTCTGTAAATTATTCCTTCACTGAAAATATGATGCAAAACAATTCTGTATTTGAGTCACGTGATCAAAGTTGTTTACCACGTGGGCGGTGTCATCGGACCAGACTCACCGAGTCTTTTGTAAAAAACCGGAGTGTGTTACTACGTTGTTATTCATAGGCGCCGAACCGCTTGGTGGGCGCACACCAGAGCCCCAACCTGCTCTGCTGACTTTACAGACCGCAGTGTCTACATTAAACCTGGCTGTGGCACACAGCTGACGTCGGGCTGCACAGTTCTGAGTCTGGAAACAGCTAGCTAGCGAGCCCGACTCTAGAGCTAGCTAGCTAGCTAACGGTAGGTAACGTTAACGTTAGTTATTGAGCAGCAGTGATGGAGTGGCTGGGCAACGGAGCTTCGCCGTTCCCCGACGAAGAGCCAGGTGGCGACCCTGCCTCCACGACGAGGGGCTTCAGTGCTGTTTACCCCCACCAGCAGGTAACCAGCTAACGTTAGCACCCGATTCTGTAAGAACAACACTTAGATTTTGATTCATGTTAGTGACTTTACGCGTTAGCCAGCCAAGCCTGTTAGGAGATCACTCCATTGGGAGCAGGTTAGCTGGGTGCAAAGCTAGTGGTCTGTTTTGGAAGCTGATTTTTTCGGTGCCAACTTTCGCTTTAGCAGTAAGCTAGTCAGCTGGGAGTAAGTGGGCAGCTAACTTACGCCGCACGTTTCAGGGCGAAACATCAGTGGCTAGCCTGCAGAAAACAGACTGTACCGTTGGTCATGTTAGCCCAGGGGTACTTTAACGAAGCGAAAGCTCAACTCCACTACACATAAATGCTATAACGTTAATGTTCGCAAGTGGTTTACATTGCCATCGGGTGGTACAGTCATGCTACAGTCTCTGAAACAAGCTGTCAAGGTATCCCTGAGATCATCCCTGTATGCGGGGTGGTGGGTGAGATCAGAGGCCATATGAGGCACAGGTGCTTCCCATTCCCCCAGGTCCTTGATATTCTCAGCCACTGACAGCTGTGTGGAGAGACTGCTGATTGGGAACGGCATTAAGGTCTTTGGATATGTGGGCTGTGGATAGATGGATGCAACGTTTACTTTATTTTTAGCCCCCTCACCCCACCCTGCACCAAATACAGCATGGTGTGGTCATCCCGGTGGCCGAGGGCTAATACAGTTGGGCTGTGACTCAGAATGATTGGGGAGATTTTAGGTCTTTCCTTTCTCTAGGTCTTTCTTTCACTTCAGAAACTTGGGAGTGATTTTTGAGTGACTTGGCTGGATTAATGGGTTAAGAGAGTAGTGCAGTCTTGCCTCCTAGACTGTTGAGAAACATCAGAAATGAAGTTATTGTTATCCTCCACAGATTTGGAGATGATCATGACCATGCTTTTATCTCACCTCATTTAGACTATTGCAGCTGTTTATTCCCATCAGAGTCAGAAAGTCACCCTCAAGCCTCTAGCTTGTTCTGAGCGGGATAGGAATATAACTGCTGCCAAATAACCTTAATTTTAGCATCTCCCCACTGGTTACCCAGTTAGATATAGAAGTGATTTTATGATGACATATAAAGCATGGCTAGGTCTGGACCCTAGCCATATTGTAGACCTCTTACTTCTCTATGAGCCTCTATGAGTGTTTTCATTTTATTAATTTTTTCCTTCAAACCTTTTCTTTTGAAAGTGTTTCCTATTTTTCCTCTCCTCTTTTAGTTGACTTCTTGTCTTCATGCCTTCTTGGAAAACACTAACTCTGCTTTTAGATAAGTGATAATTAAAGTGTATTATTATTTACTACTCTCCAGCTCTTCCAAATGCAGCTCAACCATTATTTTGGAGGCCCAGAAGTGAAAGTGACTAGGGCTGGGTATCGCCACTGATTTCCGAATCGATTCGATTCCGATTCACAAGGTCCCGATTCGATTCGATTTCTGATTTGATTCGATTCAATATTGATTCGGTTAGAGATATTTCAGTTACAATACCAGTTTTGCTCGGACATGAAAGAGATTCTCAGAGAAGTAACTACATTAATGTACTTTTTATTTAACATGACCAACACACTACAGCAGTCAACACAATATAGTGCAAGTTGTGCAGCTCTACAGACTCTACAGTCAGTGAGAGAGACCAGATAAGTGCTTTCTTTAGTGCAGTCAGTGTATAAACAACAACTTTAGATTTTAAATCGAAACACGAGACTAACGGGGTTAAAGCTTCAAGCATCCACGGGAAAAGGCATATATTAAAAGATCCATCTTGGGATTTTATGAATTGATATCAGATCAATCAAATGAAGTTAGGTTCGATTTTTCGATTTTTTTTTAAAACCCAGCCCTAAAAGTGACTGGTGTATTTTTGGGATGTACCAGCCAGGATGGTTGGTGGATGAGGAAAATCCGTTTCCTGCCCTCGATTACACAAAGCACAACAAACCAGGATCTTTCTCAGTAAATGTATGTAAGGTTAAGTCCTCTCTCGTTATGAATAATGACTTTCCAGATCTAACTTCAGTCTCTCATGTTCATCCCTCCCCTCCCCTTCTCTTTCCCTCCCTGCCACGTCAGTCGACATCGTCCCACCTCAGTGACAGTGCCATGGCGTCCCTCTGCCAGAGCCAGCAGCGCTGTGTGAAGGCCTCCATCATATCCAGCTGGAGTCTAGCGGAGGCCCAGGACCAGCTATGTTCTCTAGGGGTCCATGGCTCAGAGTCCCTGGAGCAGGAACGTGCCCGGACTTTGGCCTGTCCCACAGAGCTCACGCACACGGAGCAGGAGTGGCGCCGCAAAGAGAGCATGCTGGGAGGTCAGGACCACAGCCACAGTCCTGTACTTGGAGCTGTCGGAAGTTGGGACGTTTTTGATAAGGTAACTGCAAACACTTGGGCTTTTTCACATCTAGGTGTTCTTCGGCACACACTACACAAAGTTGGAAAATTAGAGGACCCTCAATGTCACGATAAAGTTCCAGATTTCTTGAACTAATTAGCCATAACTGCTGCGTTCATGTGCTGGTGGGTAGATCCGACATCTGGGACTTCCGAGTTGGCTACTAGAAAGCATTGTATTTACATGCTGTTTTCTCGGGACACCAAACCTGGAAGACAGACATAAACCGTTAGGGACGCTGCAGCTTTGCAAGATGGATAATCGTTAAGCGTTGGTGGAGGTTTGCACTCTAATGAGTGCCTGCTAGTTTCTTTATTTTGACTGGGCACACCCGGAATGCTTAAGAAAAAGAAGACGGGATAAGGTGGGACATTCACCTTTCTTCTACATTTGTATGGTACAAAATCATTAGGGTGGAATTTCACCCAAATCATGTGTCCTGTACTGTTAATATGTTCTCATGTTGAATCATTAAGGGTATCTTCTAATTAGTACAAGCAGTTTAATGCAGCGTCTGACTGGGTGTCTGTTTAAGCCCACTTCACATGACTGTGTAGTGATATTATTAACACTCAGTCAGTGCATGTCTTCTCTCTCTTCCAGAGCATCATCAATGTCCAAAATAAACCTGTAGAAATGGATCAGGACAAATGCAAGACCTTTCTCACAAAGTATGAGCAAGAGCTCCGGCATTTTGGTAAGTACGACACCGAATCAAATCGATCAATAAAAAAAAATAGGATCTGCTTTAAAATTCAAACATTGGAAAACTTGTGGCTCAGAGGTTCTTGTCGACCCCATAGTTTCACTGGAGGGAAACAGGTGATGTCATTTTCACCTGCGTAACTGAGTAATTTAACTCTCATTCAAATAATCACGTGATTATCACAGCGCACTACCCATGGTTTTAATCGACAGTCAGTGTGTTATCCAAACTGCCAATACTTTGTATGATAATTTAAAAAAATGCCTCTTTGTTTTGACTATTTTACATTTTTTGTTGTAGGCGTAAGTAATGTGTGACAGTATGGAAATGAATTGCCTCCTTAGTCATTATTATTATATAATAATGACTAATATATAATATTGTGCTGTAGTTATCCTGTTCACTGAAATCAGAAATGTTTAAGGCTATGAATTATGTTACCCATGTTGTCCGGTAATATTAATCCCATCTGGACAGTCTAATATCCAGCTTTATATGCTTTGTATGTGTTTGTCAGGCATGTTGCGGAGGTGGGACGACAGTCAGCGGTTCCTGTCAGAACTCCCTCAGCTCATCTGTGAGGAGGCGGCCAACTACCTGATCCTCTGGTGCTTCCGACTACAGCAGGAAGGGGTTAGAAAGCACTTCACCTTTCTCTCAGTGTTACAGATGGCCTCACAGACACACGCACACACTGATTACTGTACCACACACACATATTAACACCGTACAGTGCTCAGTATCATGTGTTTTTTTACATATTCAAAATTCATTCGGCATACAAGAGTCAGATATTGTAATAAAGCTCAAGGGTTCCTTTCTTGGTATCAGCCAACAGCGGTACGCTTCCAAATAAGGGAATGCCCTCAGCTGCTTTATTAATCCCATATGTGGGCCCTAATTTGCACATTTTAATTTAGAAACTAATTTGAACGTAATGCAGTGTCACACAATATGCAACTGTCATATATAGAATGAAAAGTACAGGATCTGCCGTTGTGGTGACAGCCATAATATTAATGTAGCACTCTTACATTTTCGGTATTGTTCACAACCTCGCTCATTGACACTCCAGTCAAAGTTTAGGCCCGTAAATAATTGGCACTATAACACATTTATATATTACTGAAGAGAGATGGTGCATATTAGCATAGTAAAAACATAAAAAAACTCTGAAGGTCAGAGGTTTATGGTCTGGCCAGCTGACGTGCTATATGATTTGTGGTCAGATCAAGAGGTTAAACTGAGGCTAAACAAGGGGCTAAACTCTCAACCCAGGTTCCTGTGTTTTGTCTCCTGTAGAAAGAGGCGCTGATGGAGCAGGTGGCCCACCAAGCCGTAGCCATGCAGTTCATCCTGGAGATGGCCTCAAACTCCCAGCAGGACCCCAGAGGCTGCTTCAGACAGTTCTTCCACAAAGCCAAAGTAAGGACAAGCTTGTTGAATAGCATGTGTCTGATCAAGAGTACACCAGGCTCTGTTTCTGGGTATCTGGAGTATATTCACCTATCAACTTAAAAGCCAGGCAGCAAAATATGTAGGAATCTGATCACGGTAAACACAGCTTCTCAAGTGACGCTACACCGGCGGCTGAAGTTGTGCGCGATATATAGCTGCTGGAATTTGTGACGTTTCTGCAGGGAAAATATAATTGATAATAAAAAACACTTTCCTGCTGTAACATCATAGCCTTGGACTATTGTTTCATAATATAGTATGCAGGGGGGATGTCATGTCAGATAACTTTCCAGAGGGTATATTAATTATGCAGCCCTACCCTAAAGTTTGGTTAGCCTGATATTCAGACTGAATGGCCATTTTGTTCCCACTACAATATTCAGCCTGAGATTGCCTCCTTGTTATTAACTTATTGCAAAGACTGCTGAAATGCCGATGAGAAAACATTATACCAACGGTTCAAATTTTAGTCCCACCCATCAAGGCCCTGATTGGCTTGATTGTTGCTCCAAGCGAGAACAAGCCGTTGACTAAAGCAACACCAGACTCTCTGAATCCCTGGACAAAATCTAAAGAGTGGGCGGGATGTGATTCAGGAGTCTGGAACCAGGCTACAGGTACAAATATAACAGAAGTGTGTTTTCTGGCACAATATTTAATAGCACTGTCACAAAGTCAGATGTTAGGAGAAGGGCCAGGACCATAGGAGAGAACGTTGCAGGCACGCTGCCACATTATGTCAAATGCCTGCACCACGTCACTGTTTGGACTTCACAACAAATATTTAGATTACTGCAGTTCAACATGATGTAAATGCCAAATTTATTTAGATTTTATGCATTTATTTCATCTACTGCTTTACCCTAATTGTTCTACTCACACAGTAGGACCACAACAGCTAATTAGGTTTGTTAGTAGCTGTGTCACAGGTTGGTAAGAAATGCAGTGCATGCATCATCATGTGACTAGTCTGATTTGGGCTCTAGACACCTGTGGGTGTAATTCACTGTAGTTTACTGTACGCTAGGTGGAAGTAAAATTGTGTTTTCAGTTATGTCAGCTCACCAGTAGAGATGTGACTCAGGAGAAAGCACAACCACGTGTTACTCAAAGCTGTTTAAGCGAAATTCTGTAGGGCCACGGTCTGGATGTCAGTGACGAAGCACTTTCAGCCCGTCAGTCTGAAAGCACTCGAAGGTATCGCGTTGCTCACAGATAAATCTGTTCTGCATCTACACAGCTCTACGAAACCAGGGGTCTCCCCCGGGTGCACGCTATAATGGGGAATGTGATTTTTGTTTCTTTGTTTTTTTTTAAAGGTTTTTTTCGCCTGAGCTTTCAGTTTTTGGATTAGGATTTCGGGGACAGATATCACCTTCATTCCATTAAGATATCTTTTGTTTCTCTGCTTGCCTTCCATTCATTTTGCTTTTGTTGTGTTGTTCCTGATTTAATCCCTGTGTCAGCTAATAAAAAGTATCTTGGCGGTGCAGAACAAAATTACCTTTTTCTCTTGGATTTTGCCATTTTTGTCGTGGAAATAGGGAATTAAAATGCCTGTTTAATAGGAAACTAGTCCACACCCGGGGATGCGCGCGCCACAACTCCGCACAGACTTGCCAAAAATGCTCATAAACAGCGTAAATTTGGGGAAATGGGAAACTCAGCTTCGTCAGTCCCTGCCTATGGCAATGCTCAATGCCCATGTGCAGTTTCAGACTGATTGGCCAACCCATCGAGGAGCAAAATGGATGCAGACAGACCGGATATGTCAGATAAGGCCAGATATATTAAAGTTTGCTGTTTCCCAATAGATGTGTAGAGTGTTCCTAATATTGTTGTCTTTTTTTGCTGTGTGTGTGTCTAGGCAGGACAAGAGGGCTACTTAGATGTCTTCCAGTCAGAGCTCGAGGCCTTCAAACACAGAGTGAAAGAGTACACCCTCAAGTCTAAAGGGGACACACCCAAAGAGAGTGTCGCTACGCGCTGCAGGCTTGATCCCAAAGAAGTCCTGGACTCCTTACCTCCAGTAAGTGTTCCTGGTAAACTTACTCTTCCGTTAAAATCTGCCTGTGCGTTTTCCGGTGACGTATCGGGTGAGCCCTGTTGCCTCATGAATAAAACTTTGCGTAGGTTCACAAATAAATGGCTGTGTAAGCAAAAAGGTACAAACACAAAGATATTCTCAGGTTTATAAAATACTGCATTCGGCACTCGGATGCATGTTTGTTTTGTTATAAATCATAAATGGTCCACTAAACATGGTGGTGTTATGACTGAAAATGGGTAAAGAGTGAAGGCAACGGTAAGTGCTGCCTGCAGGGCTCACATCAAGGGCCAGATAATTGGCATGACATCTAAATAATTAATTAGCAAAAGTCCACCATTGTTTACCAAAAGTGTCAAAGAAATAATTGTACATCATGAAGGGCAAACACAACGCACCCTAAATGCAGCGATTTCAATATCGCCACAAATGCTGGGGTGGATTAGTTATTATTCTTACAGTTCTTTTAGGAATTTAACATCCTCAGGGATCATTATGTATAGCACTGTAAGCACGAGCATTAGAATGACTGAATTGTAAATGAAACAGTGTCTGAAATGCATCAGGGTTTCAAAGGCAACAGACCGTGTAGGTCAACCCATGGAGGCAATAATTCCCACCCTAAAACTCTCTGAATATGTTAAGACCAATATGAATTCTGCCTTATGAGTTGGTTTGTTTGTTTGTTTGTTTGGCATTAGCCTTCCTTTACGGTTAAGTGTCACCATATCCCACGTCCACCTTATTGTGCATCTGTATCATTTATGTACGAGGCCCCTTGTGTATTTCCTAACTGGTCATCATTGGCACCGGGAGCTTCAGGCCAAGCTGAGGGCAGCTGCAGGAAGCACAGCTGCATATCAGCAGTTACCACCTCCGTCCGTCACACCTTTCTTCCTTCACACTCATTTTCATGCAACAGATATCGACAAATGATGGTCGATTTTTATTTTTGAAGTGAAGTCTGCTGTGTGCACAAACGGGCGTTAACCCCAGTGCATCTGCTCGTCCTCTTGAGCGATAGAAATGAGGGTGGCTACTGCTAAATACAATTTGAACTCAGGGTGCCTTTTGTCTTAAACTGGTGTATTTATGTAAATTACATATCTTTCAAACTTCCCACTGAGAGCAAACTCTAGTCTTGTGTTTCCCACCACATACTGTAATGATGCTGCAGTTACAGAGTGAGTGAGATGTGCCGCTTTATTCGTCATCTGACATCAAGCTGACTCCTAACAGGTGGGAGTAATCGTGCTCCAGGTGGTTGTAGTAAATATGTCAAATCACTGCAGATCAGGGAACTGTCTGAACAGAAGGAGAAAGAGCTTTAACGAGATGGATAGCTGTATAGTCATCTTTGCTGGATTTTGCTCTCTGTGCAGATGAGACTGGTGCTGGTGTGACAAATATGCTATAGTAGTAAAAAAGATATTGTTTATCTATTTGTAGGAACTGAAGGCAGGCTTCCAGCTGCAAGATATGCAGATCTTACAGAATGTTCTCAGCACCATGACTCCACAGGTATTGCTGAATACTAAAACAAAATGCACATTTTATTACGTTGGAAGGTAGGATTGGGCGATATTAAATTTACCCAGTGACAATACGTCTTGTATGAAATAACTGTTATGTTGCAGTTCCTCCAACTGGCTGTAAGATGGCACCATTGAGCTGTTGCACACTAACCCTCTGGTATATGAAACTAGAAAGGCTTGCAGTAAATGTGATTTCCCCAAAAGTTCCTCTGCTGCCTGGAGGATTTTTAGGTGAGAGCACGCTGGTCTTGTTTTCTTTCATGGTGACTTCATTGTCCCGATATGTGAATATCATGATATCCACATATCTGCTGCCTCTCCTTTATTTTTCTAAGACCAAAAAGCAACATTTAAAGCTATATTATGTAACTTTTTCAAGGTAAAATATTGGCATATTTCCAATCTAAGTCATGTGTCGGGGCTCGAGAGAAAATCCCCTCATCAGCGCTGCATGAGCCCCCCTACTTTGTCCCACTCCAGCCCCCTGTGGTCAGACACGACCAGTGTCAGGAAATCTCCTCACACACATGAAGTGATGTGTTTCTCTGACTGTTTCTGTAGGTAGGTGACGTCACTATAAAGCGACGGGGAATGATTCTTGGGAATCGGAGGTGAAAAATAACACTGAACAGTTACCACTTGCGGCCACAGGTGCCACCAAAGACTGTAGCTTTAACCATATACTGTACCAGCAACTGTTTTGCTTTTGATCGTGTCGCCAAATTGTGTTCTGTGTCTCATACTTGCAGTGTCAACCGACTTTGTAGATAAACCTGTTTCATACCCGTCAGCTGTACTGGGGAGGTTAATTATGTCAGTGTTTTCAGTCAGCTGGACTTCTTACTCAGACATTCACTGTGGAAATGAGTTCAGATTGCCAAAGTGCAGTGCTGTAACACTTTTAGGCTACTTTTCTGTCGTATGGCTTTAGTAACTAATACTCCATACTGTCTGTTACAGAGACAACGGCTCTAAGACATGCACACATCAAAAATTAATTCCCCTCCAATAAAACGGGCATATAAACAGAATGAATAAGATATTGAAAACCGGTCAAAGAAGGTGATGTTTGTGCTGCGCAGCACTACTTTCTCAACCATGAACTGTCGACATAAATAGACCTACAGGCCTGTGATTGGTGCCAGCTGCACTTCTATTTATCTGTTGTCTAATCTCTTATTGGTCATCTGTTCAGGAATGATGATGAAGATTCACAATTCAGCTATAGTACCAATCTTTCTTTTAAATGAAACTGGCTTGTATCACTATATAGCACCATTTAATTAGTAGTATCTCTTAAATGTAATGTCTATATTAAACAGGATCCTCATGTTGCAGACGCATCACTTGTAGTCTGTCTGTAGTTCAAGGTTTTTCCAGTCATACAAGCACATGTGCCGTTTCCATGCAGTGACATTTTTGGCCAGCCTCTGCATTTTAGCTGATGCAACAGCAAGACATCAAGTGACAACAGATGTTCAATGGGTGACGCAGAGGAGCACAATTTAAAACCACTGAGGTTAGGTCATCAGAAGGGACCAGAAAATCTTAAATCAGCAGCAGAAAAGGAGGAAAAGGAAACAGAGTGGAGAAGAGCAGGAAAAAATGGGGAGCTACGCACCAGGTTGCAGAATCATAGCAGGGCAGGGGGCACCTGGACTTCACTGGACTTTGACAATGGTTTCATTCAATCATTTATCACATCGTTTATATCATCATCATTTATTCTTATTATTTATCTTCATATTTCATTATATCACCAAAACCATCCGATGCAAGTGAAGATTTGCACTGACCGCTCCACTGAGGCTCTCCCAACAGAACAAAAATTGCAGTAATTGAATACAGTTTCACAAATATTAACACAAAGGCTGTCCGACAGATCAGTGACATCGAAGTGAACCAGATTCAAACCAGAATGACGAGTGTTACTCGTGGCCTACAGAGATCTGCTCAGCAAAGCTCATATTGTATTGAACTCCAAACAAATCAACAGTGCTAGAGGGCAATGAGCCTGGTAAACATGTTTTATCGCTTTATTTTTCTGTATTCAATCTTGACCTTGGAAGAGTCTAAATGAGCTTGTCTGTAGATCTAAGACTAAACTTCTGCACATAGAAAATTAAAATCTCTGTAGTATAAGCTTGGGCCAAGCTTTTTGTTTTAAAGCAATCAACGACATCTTAAAATGAACTCTGAATCCAACTTGAAACTAAAACTGTAAGTAGCTACAATGAGTTACAGAACTCCAGGATATCGTTCTCCACTTGTTCCACCAACATTTGTAGTCTGTGGCACCAGCAGATCATCTGGTGGCACCGATATTTGGAGTCTGTAACGGGGTCTGTGGTGGCTGATGTTTTAATTCAGAAATCAAGCAGCACAGAACTTACTTCATGCTGCAGTGGCAGAGTGTAGAGGTGAACATGTGCATCGTCCAAACAGTAAGATAATACAACACCTTTACCATCAGTTGCTCATATGGCGTCCACGATCTCCGCTAAAGGTCGCATCTCTGCAACGCGGACATCACAGAAAATCTCCCACTCCCCCGTTATTATATCGCATCGTTATGTTTCACCAGTTGCATGAATGGAGCTCTACCAGCTGTGCCGCTTTTACCAGAAATGGCCTCCATTCTTAAATAGCTTTAGAAAACACAAAGCGTTGCCTGGTTTTTTTTTTCTTGGGGAAAACTATGAATCCAAATTTAAGAGACTTGCCACTTGTGCAACCAGAGAAAAAGTTCAGTGGCGGTACTGGGGAGGAAAAGGAGTCGCAAAATGCAAACGAGCGGTCCCACTCTGGAGCCCCGAGTTACATAACCTCTAATACACGTTGAAAGCCTTTATATGGCATTCTGAACTGGTTTCAGCCACAAAGGGATTTACCTTTGAGGCAAGAATAGTTACGATATGCAGATGAAGTACAGACATGAAACTCTCCAGAATGCCATACTGAGTCTGCAGGTTCTTCTTGCATTCTCAAACTTTAAGAGTCTGCGCAGAGATCTTCAGTAGGAAAGCCTTTTGTAAGAGTGAAAAAATGAAGCAGCCCCCCCCTCTGCTGGCCCCACAGCCGCCCTGACTAGCTGCCAAACAAGTACCGAGAACAGGAACAAAACCGCCTCCTCTGCTCCCACATAGGGAAGATATCTAGCCAGGAATCTGAACTCAAAACGGTTGAGGCTGCTGGAGCTTGGCAGTCCCGGTGCTGCTTGCTGCAGTTAAACAGCTCTCTCCCATTTCCCTGCACCTCAATCTCAAATTGAACTCGGTAACTCCGAGAGCAAGTTTACGCCCTCACAAACTTTTGTGAATTTTGTGAATCCAGGATCGAAACGTTCAGATTCAGCTCAGAGTTGAGCCAATGAACTGTTGAGGAAGCAACAGCAGAGTGCGGTTATGTAACCGGTGTAATCCTTCCTCTGTCTAGGGAAGAGTAGGTTAATCCTCTCGGTTCTGTCTCTCTCACTGTCTCTCTCTGTCTCTCTCTCCCTCCCTCCAAACCTGCTTTTGATTCTGATTGGTATTTTCATCCTCACCTCTGAATCGTTTTTGTCTGGGATTGAACCTCTTAAATGACCCCTCCCGTCTCTCTCTCCCCCTCCACCAGGTGGCAGAGTATCACGTGAAGCGCTGTTTAGAAGCCGGGCTGTGGACCAGCGCGGGGCGGTGGACAAAAGACGACACTACGGAAACAGATGATATACGCATGATGGAGACCTCCTAGCGAATGTGGGGTCAGCCCCGCCTTGCTCCCTCCCTCCCCACCCACCTTCCAGCCCCCTCCACCGTGCCCCCATTACCTTAGGAACAACCTGAGTCACACGCCCCCTTTGTCCACCACCCCCGGCTCAAA
>OMOV01104537.1:5543-17018 GCA_900312565.1 Beryx splendens | reverse complement strand
ATGTGTGCATGTTATTTTTATATCATCATCAGTCATTATGGACTGAGGTGTTGTTGTAGTTGAATAAACTGCTGACTATGATGCCTATGATCCATAATGACTGATGATGATATAAAAATAACATGCACACATGAACACTGAGGTTACTGCAGGAAGAATGAGAGTGTAAGGGGTGGATGGGGAAGCTTATGCATTGGCCTCTGATATGCTGCCCTACATCTTTCCTCTTCTCATTTGTGATTTGTTTCTTCTCAGTATTTCATTGTTTATATTGACATTCAGAAATTTCACCAGAGGGGGGCAGCATTGATTTCACCACTCTGAGAGGTAAAGGGGGTGACTTCATGAGCAACTAGTAAATAATCCATACATAATAATTCCCTGTTCACATTTTGCTCTATGTTCAAAGTTACATACTTGCATACATGCATACATACATAAATACATACACGCATGCATACATACATACATACATACATGCATACATACGCTCATACATACATACAGGGGTTAAAGTGGGATTTGGCAGGTGGGGGAACCCTGTTTTGGCAGGGGGGGGATCAGAAAAACATAGTAGGCAAATTTAAAACAAATTTCCTGCGTTTCTATGCCACCTAACTGCTTGGCTTAAGTCAAGAAACAGCAACCCTGTATACTGTTAAACAAAAATGTAAAATTATGTTATATTATTATTACTTACATTCATGATTTTGCATAGGCATACTAACCTACGAACCTATAATTGGGAATCGTGAGAACATTTCAGAGACACAGAGCGTCCCCGTAACCATAGTAACTCACTCGCCTGCGCGCGCATGGCGCAAGAGGAGAGAGAGACGCTGTGCTGCTGCCAGAGCAGTGTTGCCAATTTGGCGACTTTGTCACGAGATTTAGCGACTTTTTAGAACCCCCCCTGTGGACTTTGATGACGGTCTGATGGCCTGAATAACTCGCTGCTGCACGGTGCTGCTCTGTCTTGTCTGTCCGTGCGCTGTGTCCACTTTTCACGTCGCGACGTTATCAGTTATGAATTTGTTTTTCACTGCTTGAGAAAATGGACTAGAGGCGTGAGAGCGTGTGAAAAGTTGCGTGAGTCTCACGGTCAATGCGTGAGAGTTGGCAGCCCGTATGAAACTGCCAATCAGATTTATTTACTTATTAATCGAAGGTGCCGGAACGCTTTAACCCCTGCATACATACAGTAAATTCATATATGCTTACTTTTTTTTGTTTTTAATCTCTGAGGGAAATGTAATTGCTGCTGTCAGCAACACATGAAAAATAACAGAAAATATTATAATAAAAACTTAAAACACCATAATCCCCCCAGTCTAGTCACCTGGCCTAATAACACAGCTTATGACACGGTAATCACAATAAACACCACCCCCCACACAAATCAACATTTGGCACAGTAAGTAATTAACAATAGAAATTATGTGTCAGCCCAAATACAACGTACATAATCGTATACAGTGCAAACATAATAAAATGCTATAAAATAACAGGCAGGCAAATCACGAGACTTGTTATTTGCATTAAACAAACCCTGAAACATGCTCTTAACTTTGTCAGTAGCAGACTTTCACTTCTGATCACCTCATGAGACACATTACAAGAAGAGGTCACAATGTGCATTAGACCATTTAGCTCATATGACTTTCCACTGGTTTTCAGCGCCTATACATTTTCAACATTGCTTAGATTGCTTCCCCGGCACGCCGATGATGCATTTGGCCTGCATGGTTGTCTTATTATAGGTCGCTCAGTAGGTGTCCTCACTGACACCTGAGCTCCTATGACGCTGGGAGGCAACAGGAGCAGTTTACTACTAGTTATCAGTTATCAGTCATATGCATGCTAATCTTAGCGCTGTGGCACACTTTTCCACTTGTCTGTGGCAAGACTGACTCCCACAGCAGATAAAGTATGTGAACCTGCGGCTAATTTGTTAATTTTTACACCATAAGAAGGTTAGAGTTTATTGGGCAACGCCCAACAAAGATCATGAATGTCAGAGGTTATCAAATATTATATAAACTCTCCACTTGATCATCAACACAATGTCACCCCAATCGGCGATGTCAAAGGATTGAAACTTTCAAGTATGTTGCACTTTTGGCCACACACCAGTCAGCGATGTCAAAGCAGGTGTTTTGCCTTTGACACTGGAGCAAACACTTCATTATAGACACATTGACCATCTGTGTTAGAGAAGAGCATGCTTTTTGCTTTTCCACATCAAGCATCCCCTGGAAATACTTTAACATTTCATAAATTCTGAGATAGTGAAAAGGGTTGGACTTCACTGTATTTCATTAATCAACATGAATATATCAAATAAGACCGAATTATTATGATTTATCGTTGCTTTCAAAAGGATATATTTCAGGAATCTAGGTTTAAGGGCTTTACCAGTCAAAACTCGATGGTGATAAGATCTGATTATACATCCTAAAACATTTCTCTTGGAAATAGTTTAAGTAAGAAGGATGGAGTTCATTTCTATAATTGGGTGTTCTAGGGAGCTAGCTTCTGGGACGTCCCAGGGGAATCTTTGCCTGAACTGCAAGTTTTGCTGATTCTTGCGTCAGCTCAACATAAAGGCCCTGCATAAAGTAGGGGGTCTAGACAGAGGAGGGGTCATTAAGTTCAAACATGGCTGCGTGAGGGGCCCTTTCTAAAGCCTAACGCGTGAGAGCCACACCCTCATTCCACATGAATTGGGACATAGAAGATTGGTCTGACTGCAGAGCGTGGAATGCTGCATGGTACACGCATACTGCTGGGAAAGTCCAAAATCTCCAGCGCTTCCTGTTGACACTAAAGAGGACTGTGATGGTGCATCCCAAATCTTCATAAAACCACCGATCAGAAGTTGCTGTGTCATGCTGAGCGCACGACTGCTGTGCTCTGACTAGGCAGGGCTCTCCGCTGTGGAGACATGCTGCTGTTTTATCAAGTACAAACACCGAAAAGAAATACTACTGCTGCAGTATACTGCTGTTACTTCCTTAGAAGTTGTGCACAAAAAGTACAGCAGGCTTTTTAAGGGCTCCACGTTCTAGAAACTTAAGCTGCAATTTTCTATAGCCTAGTATTTATTGTATCATCCAGAGACACACAGATGCTTTAATCCTGTCAGTCGTATCAGTGTCATCCAGGGACATGATTTTTTTCCCCCCTGTTGCTAATACTTATGCCATCCAGGCATCCACGAAAATGTTTTATTCCTACTAATCTGGAATCAAATATGCCATATTTCAACATTCATTCGAAGAAGAATGCTGGAGGCATGTGAATTTTAATGTGTCTTCGTTGCAGGGTGGTGCTAATATTTGACAGATCATAGAGCTTGCTGTGTTAAATTGACCAAAGTAGAGCCTTTTTTGAATGATGTCATTCAGACTAGTGTAATTTTTATATCACCAGAATACATCAAAGTGCCAGGCCTTCGTTTGAAGAGTTTTATTCCAAAGTGCTATACATCATACCAAGTTAATCATTCATTATCTCTAAAATGTAGAGAATCCAATGTGTGAAACGGTTAGCAGTTTGTGTACCAAGGGCTTAAGATCCCACTATCCTTCATACCATAATTTCTTTTTAATTTTTGCTATCAATCATTTTGTAAGAGGTTTCACTTTTTTCAAATGATGGGTGTTTGAGTTTGGAGCAAAACCCATTTATTTATGACATGAAATATACAAATGCCCTGTGCAGTCTAATTTGCAATGGAAATGCTTTTAATTTCAATTTAAGGAAATTCTGTTTTTCATCAAATATACAATATTTAATCACCACATACCTCATTCCTGATTTTAGTGCATGTTCATCTAATCTCGTATACTGTTGAGATTAGATGTCTGGAGGTTTGGATATATTCCCAGTGTCTGCCCAATAATCTGTAATAATTACTTTATGAGGTGCACTGAAGAGCTGTAACTCTTTCATTTTAAAGGACTTGGATTTGTTACTAGAGTCACATTTTGAAAAACGCCACCATTTCTAAATGAGAGGCATGAAACCTAGAAGAGCATCATCTACGGGTGTTTTGTTGTCTTGTCCCAGAGCGCTGACCTGAACAAGCTCAGGACATCACCCCACTTGCTACCATACTGCGTGACAGACGACCTCCTTATTGTGCAGTACATTCCACTCATACAGAACATCTCTTCACTCACGATTGTCTGTCCGATATAGCAGTCCAGTAAGCGTCCTCTCTGCCGACAGCACCCCACCCCCCTCCACCACAGTTGCTGTAGGAAAAGTGTTTCGCAATCAGTTCACGCGACCAGCGCTGCCCCCCCTCCCCACACACACACACACACACACACACACACACACACACACACAGACACTATTTTATAGGATGCCATGTGACATTACCTTCACTTGCAGTGGCATTTCTATATTTGTTGCTACCTGTGCCGCCAATATCATAGAACCACAGCATTTTGTTATGGTGTTTATTGAGTCTCAAGTGTGTGTGTTGCTGCTGTGACTGATTTGTCCCCTGGGATAAATCTGGCACCTATCTGTCTCTATAAACACTACATTTTCAAAATGCTGCTTTTTTTTCAGATGTAGTACGTAGTGCAGAATAGGAATGAGTGAAACGTCTTCATTATAACAGGTGTTCCTCTTTACAGTGCTTGCCATACGATCAGTGAATTGAAAGCTAACAGTATTCTCTCTTTTACATTGTAGGAGTGTTCCTCCGCTGGAACCGCTCCTCCAAGTGCTTGGACGAGGCGTACGAGGAAATGGTTCACATCATCGAGTACAACAAGGAGCTGCAGAACAAAGTGAACAGCCTGCGCAGGCAGCTGGCCCAGCTGGAGACCGAAGACCCTCTGCTGCAGACACCCTAGAGCGAGACCCAGACATGGAGGCAAGATGGAAGAGGTAGAAAATGAGAAAATAACTATAAATAAGAAGAAAAAAAGATCAACGTTAGCCCTGTTTGAGGCTTCAGAGTTGCAGTTAAATTTATTTCTATTTCAGTTCAGTCATTTGAGAATATATGAGAAATTGTACATTTATTATTTTCATCACATGATAGTCCTTACACGTTTGTTTGTTGCCTGTACTGATTGAAAATGAAATGGCCTTGGCCTAGAAGCCTGGAATGATAACCTTCAAAAATCAACCTCTCTTCTGTTTTGCTTTCATGCAGCTAGTGAGCAGTTATTCTACTTACAGCTTGTAAGACAGAATGAATTGAAACTGTGCCCCCCTGAAACCTCATATGCTTAAAGGAAACATTCCCAAAGTATTTTGCCATGTCACCCCAATATCAGTTCTTCGCATGCGCGCATGTACAGACATATAACGCAGGGAGCCTGACATCATGCTTCACCAAGTCAGCTGCATTCACGGCTGCTAAGCCTTGTTAAACCCCTGCACCTCACATTCACCACCTCAGTTACATACGCACTGTGTGTTATATAACAACACTAGATTTTGGACTCCTAGCCGTCTGTGGGCATTGATCTTGCTCAGGAGTGGACAGGCTATTGGTATATCAGGATTTAGGAGGAGAACATTTAGAGAGAAACGGCACGTAAATGTTCCCGTACTCATGAGACTACATGGTACGCCTTTTTACCAGACGCCCTGCTGAATATATATGACACTCTGGAGCGCTGCAGAGTAACTATGGCAACATATAGGGTACTAGTAGGGCGCATGTGGCTTTGCTGCACGTTGATGATGTAATAGTTTAGTGTAGGTAGGGTCAGCATCAGAGTAACCACTTTATAATGAGAGGGAAGACTCGCTCAATATAACTCTGAACAAAATCTCTTGATACTTGCATGTTTCTTAGATCATACATTACATTACATTACATTCCAAACACTGGCACCGCCAGAGATTTGAAATCACACAAAAAAGACTTTTAATGCAATCTTTAATGTGGTTTTCATATGCTTATAGCGCACATGCCTCTGTAATGTGACCTTGTACAACAGTGAATGTCCGTCAGCTGCCCAGGGAATGTAATAGTATGATTCAGGGCCTCATCGCCATACTTAGAATTTGTGTTGTTTTTGTTTTTTTTCTAAATGAAAACAAGGGTTGCCAAAATTGGTCGTTGACTCAGAAGGAACGAGTGGAGGTTTGTGTGCTTAAAAATATTGTACATTATTGAACAAAACGCATATCTGCTGTTTCGTAGTTTAATGATATTATCTCAAACTAAGGCACTTTGTGTGAAAGGCATTTCATTTACTGTATATAAGTCATGTTCTCATACTATATATACTACAATATGAAAAAAAAAAACGGGCTTATTTCCTGTATTTAACATTATTGTTTTTACTTTTAAGTACTTGCCAGTTGTTGCCGCATTGGCCAAAAAAACATCTTAATGCTGAATGTGAAAACTCACCGGTAGTATCCAGTATCCTACATCCGTAAATTCAGACATAATCCATTGTTGCTAATATTGTGTGCAGCCTTATGCAACGGCTGTTATGTGCAGATGACACAGACTTAAAATTTACAGTTTGTGTCAAAGGCTGTAGGAAAATACTAGGGCAGGAAAGCCACATAATAACACTGTTGTCATTTCTGAACATTTTGCACCATCATTACCGAAGTGGTTAGATACGTTTAGAAGCTCTTTAAGTTGAAGCTCTTGTTTCCGTTTCCTTTCATTAGCACAATACTATCAAAAAAGCATTATGTCACAGTTGAAATACTGAAAATTGAAGTTGTTGGGGTAAACTTCAATCTGCAAAGTGTTCATCCTGTGGCAAACGGTAGTTTATTTGTTGCCAATAAGAAAGAAAATACATTTTTAGTATTTGTATTTGTTTGTTATCTGTTTGTCTCCATGTCGTCTGCACCAAACAAATGACCATTACATCTGATCTTGCTTTGAGGATGATGTAAAGATCACTCTAGACTGAGGAGTAGTTCTCTCATTGGGTCTAGCCACTTCATTAAACTGTTTTGTGAAGGGGAAAGTTTCCCTGCCTTTCACATGTGCACCATGTACTTCTACGTTTCCTATAGCGCAGAATGGCAGCTGATCTTGTTGCTTTGTGCCTGCATGAATAGAGCTCTGATAATAGTTTTAACCGAGGTCATCGCGTGATTTACAAATCAGACTAATTTCCTACACTTGCATTATGTGTAATATTTGAATATTGTCATTACTTTGTAAATGTCAACGCAGCTCTAACACATTATCAGTACTGTCGGCAAATAAGTTGTCTTTGTCACATCCTCCATGTCACTTTCTTTTTGTACTAAATGAATCAGTGCAATGCCTTACTAGAAATTAAAAATGAATATTTAATTTCTTTTATCACTGGTGACAGGCCTGATGTCTGGAGAGTGATATTATTGTTCAAAAGATTGTTAAATATGTTTTTTTTAAGCCATTAAAAGATGATTGCACAAAAGACATTTGATTTTGTGCTTATTATATGTTCAACAGCTGTTTTTTTCAGTTTTACTGTCAAGATGATAAATGAGTAAACGCTGACTTGCAAATAATTTCATTACAACTTAAATACATTAGAAACATTTGTTTAATTGTACTCACATGTGAATGTTTGAGTTCAAAATTTTACAAATATGAGAAATGTTTGTGACTTTTTTTAAAAGCAAAAAAAAAAAAGTTTTGCATAAGGATTTTATATAAAATTTCTAAAACAAAAAAAAATCCCCTGTGGTCCTGCTGACATGTCTGTGACATGGGTTCAGCAGGGCGAGCTCTGTGCCACTGACAGCAGCCAGTAGCGAATTCTCCTGCACCATGCCTTGTCCCGCGTTGCTGATTTCCAAGAATTGCTAAACAACGCCCCCTCCCACCTCCCAACATGTGTTGTGCTCACTATGACGAATGTATCATCTGATGAAGCGTTTGCGGAATAAATAGCCAAGGGTCAGCTGCTGCATGGAGGCATGTGATGGTAGCTGGTGTTTACAGAGCATCAACCCGAGGCTTTAGAGCTGCCTTTGCTGTCCCGTCCAGGTTGATTTGGTCTCATGTGTGTCACCCCTCTGATTGGTCGACCACCTTGCTTTTACTTAATCGCTCAGGTTGCCTTGACAGCCTCTTGGAACAATGAAGGACAGTTCACACTGTCACTCAAGTGTCCGGAGGAAATTAGGGTTCATGTTACTTGCTGGTAACAATAGAACTGAGGCCTTGATTTAACACATTGACTGAGAACACATTTATGACAACAGTCTCTGGGACTAGCAGTGTGTTTTCATCAGTTCACTGTGCAGATGTTCTCAGTCGGGGTCTGAAGTTTGCTTCTCGAGCTATTAGGCTGCCGCCATCCCACTGTGTCATCTCCTAGTATCAGGTGTCCTTTCCTCTCATGTTGCCTGGCAATGAAGAGTCGGTCATCAACATGAAGCCGTGTTAAAAACAAAAGTATGTCTTCGAGTTAGATTTTTGGGAAATGGATGGAAGCGATTGGAATTGGAATTTTCCACAGATATCCTTGGATTTATTGGTTTCCTGAGAAAGTGTGTCAGTGTACAACACTGATTAACTTGTGTTGTTTTTGACTGAGGGACTTGTTTCCTTTCCAGTGATGACAGGCTTGGGGGTGTGCACCAATCCACCACTTACATGGCAGCATATATTTTAAGCCCATCCTCTGCTTGCTCCACTCAAAGATACGGTCAAACTCTTTGGCCAACCTCTATCTAATGCAAACAAACCTCAAAGTCAAACAGAGGGTGTGGAAACGCACACTTCATTCCTTCCCCAAACATGAATGGGTGCTCCGAAGTTACTATAAGGAAGTGGGACGTTGAAATCGAAGAGGCAGTGAGATGTCACCTCTGCACCCACTTTTGCTGCTGTACAAGAACTGCCAGTGCACATATACTGCTTTGGTGTCAAGTCTCTTCAAATATTTTACGATGTAGCATCAGATTTGTCTTGTCTTTTGCTTTACGTGGAGTGCCCCCTCTCACCGTATTCATGTGTTATTGATTCCTTCACAGTATTTGTGTAGGCCTTTCTAGCACGTGAGGTTATTTGGTTCGGGTGGTCGTGCCTGTTGTCAGGTAGAGTCAGCCGTGAATTCTGTTGAACTACAATGTGTTTTTGCATTACCCATATTAATATCCTATGTTTTTAAAAATCCTATAATCAATTTAAGAGTGATACTATACCAATATCACAGCTAAACTATAAATTATATGTGATATCCTATGGTAATACTATAGTGATGCCATAGTAAGAAATACCATAAAGCATGGTAAGGTCACTATAAACTCACTAAACACATATGTCCCAATAGGAATATTACAATGATTTGATTTTTTATTTTTAAGTTTACTTTTCTCAATGGTATACACTGCTGCCCTCCTGCAAAAGGAAGAATTGCATTGGCACACAAGTAAGTAGATGTACTGGGGGTTTTCAACACCTTAAATAGCCTATAAGACACATGTGATTTTTTAAATGTGATAATTGATGTGTTTCTTGGTGCAAGGAATTTAAAAAACTAACTTGAATGATTTGTTTGTACCGCCACCTAAAGTTCACCCACCTAGAGTTTACCCACCTTAGACTGACATAAAACTTTATGACACAAAGCTCAAATAATTGTAAGTACAATCAAATTGATGATAGGGTCTTTTGAGAGACAAAACATAAAATCATGTTTTTTCTTAAATATATACTGTATATGTAATTGATTTTTGTTTATATTGTTTGCTTTATGATGATCACCAAGTGGGATCATAGTTTACCAACATTTCTATTTACGCCTTGCACTACATCACTGCTCACACCCATATCCATCTCCCTATGAGGACCACTCGCACACCTCCGTGGACATTTTTGGAGTGGGGTTTGGAGACGAAGCGTCCTTGTGATCTGCACACACACACTGAACGGCCAGTGAGTGGAGGCTCGTGCACTGCGCAGGGCGCTGGGTGTCAGTGACGCTGGGTGGGAGTGGCTTCTGGGGGAGGACCGCACCTCCGAGGCTCCTCCAATCCGAGAGAAAGCCGGCTTCCTGTGAAACCAGATGGCCGCTGATATATAACTTGAGGACGCAGCTGATGCAATACTAGACGGAGATAACAGTACACACGTGTCACGTCAGACGGCTAAGCCCAGCAGTTGCAGGACCAACCGAGGAGACAAACGCATCTCATCACACAAGGCAGACAGGAAAACGGGACGCTCGTTTCTTTTTGCACTTATAATCTCGTTTATTCATTGGTGAGTAAACTGTTCACGTTGCACTTACTATATTATTCTACTTTCAATCTAATCTTAAATGTATTAGTTAATTTGTCAAAAGTCGATTAATTGTTTAATATGTGGAGTCATTCAGTTATTTATGCGCAGGCTTCTTTGTGCTTATTTGATTTTACCATAATTTATATGCTTATTTTACACTTTCTATCCATCGTTTGTGCATAGGAAATGCATGCAAAGCTGTGTTTTTTGAGATGCTGTGTCACTTTTTTGGTCAAAACCGGTGATCATATGTGAATTTGACTATTCTGCTGCTGAAGCAGTGACGTAGTGGGGACGGGCCGTATGCCAAGACAGCAGTCATTTTACCCTGGCACACTGGTCTGGTTTCATTTGTCTGGATACGTGGCCTAGAGACAGAATAGACTGTTAATGTCAAATTGATTATAGGCTTACATCTAAACGAGCCTATTAATGCATGAGCGCGCATGTATGAGATGGATTTAGAATATATGAAGTAGAAGTAATAACCAGCATCACACTTCAGATGTTTTTTTTTTATCTTTAAGTTTGATGCTGGCTGCCACATTTTCTTCATGCATTCAGTAGCATATTCTATATGTTGTCCCCCAGCTCACCAACCATAGCCTCAAAATGAGTCAACACAGCAGCCGCTCTGAATATCGGCCAAAGACTTTATGGCCTATTCAAGAAACTAACTAATAATACAGACATTGAATCTGAAGGAGCCAACGTGACACGCACCAAGTCAGGGGGGACCTATATGATTTGAGCCTCCTATTACGCAACCCGCTTACGTTATGTGCACGTTAAACGATGCTGGCTCAACACTGCATGTGAGTACGTTATATAGAGTGAGGAGGGCGCTCCGTCAGTGCGCACCGCGGGCGTTTGGTGCTTATATAGTCTGGCTGCACAAATGTGCCAGCAGTTTGTAGCCTCTGGCTTTGGAGAGAACGTTTTTTATAATTATAACTGTTTTTGTGCCGGTTTTGCTGTTTGTGCTCTAATGTTGAGTGACAGCTGTGTGTCTGTTACCTAAACTCCACGGTAACCTATGGCATCTAGTCACCAAAACTTCCAAACAGGCTTATATCGAGTTAATTTCGAGTTAATTTTCTTAAGTGCAGAAATGACTTATGACTGACAAAATATATTATTCTCCACTATAATAATACAAACTATAAAATCGAATTTGGACTCACTTACGCTATAGCCTATGAGCCATACTTTCCCATACCAAATTAAGGAAATGTTCCATT
>OMOV01104533.1:0-21697 GCA_900312565.1 Beryx splendens | reverse complement strand
ACCCCCCACCTCCCATGTCTGACTTTCCTGTTGCCATGGACTCCACGGGCTTTTTCGAACAATGTTCTGTTCTTTGCTGAAACCTAATCACTCAAGCACCGTCTTCCTCGCAAGAAAGACAGAAATCAGTCTCTTTATTAGCCTTGCCCTCGCAAAAAAAAAACCACACACACACAGCTCACTGTTGTTATCTCCGTCTCCAGTTACCAGACCAAACACCCATTTTCCTTTATCGCCCAGTGCATGCCCGGTTCACCAGGTGAGTTATGCCATTGGCTAAAACCTAAACACACGACTGTCGATCAGGCAAACTGACTCTCATCAGGAAGTGACACCAAGAAACCAAGAAAAGGCCAATTTTTCTTCAAGCAGATGAAGAACGAGGCAATCAAGCCATTCTTTTCATACAAATTTCTTCCACTAAGTTTTTACTGCATGTGGCAACGGTTGTGATGTGGGTTGGTAGACTGCTGTGCCATCTGCTTCGTATTTTCATTTTCTCCACGGCTTGTGAAAGCTGCGGCTCCCAACAGCATGTCGAGGTTGACAATTACTTCTCATCTACCTTCGGCAACTAAAGAGGCCTGTCCTCTGCTCTCACACGCACAGATGTACACAGGCTCTAACCCACACCCAAACTGAAACCCTCTCCCCCCCCTTTCCTCATTCCCTTCACCACAAAAAATACCAGTGTGGGAAATGAGTCAGCAGCTGGGAAGACAGCAAACCAGAGACACCCCTTGCCAGTGCAAAGCGAGGGCCGACCACTGGATTGGGGAGTTCGTAATGTAAGCAGCCCTACAAAAGACAACAAATCAAAACGCGCTGCGAGAGCGAGCTGGGGCAGGGGTGGCGGCCTGGCGCAGATCAGAGAGTAATTAGGAAAGAAAGCATAGAGCCAAGTTTTCTGGCCATGAATAAACAGACCAGTAAGGGTAGAGATTATGTCTGGTTCTTCCTGCAAGCATGCTCTTAGAATTATTACCGTGGTTTGCACTGATTGACTGTAACTGAAACAACAATGTTTATATTCATCCTCAAAATTCAAATCGTAATGCGCGAGCTACAGTAGGAAGGAGGAGCAGAATTCCGTCACGGCATCAGATATCCAAAATGGTGCAGACATAAGACAGGTTGAGCAGGTTTGTTTGCAAATGGCCCACAAGAGCGGCTTCTATTGTCCTACGAGGGCAGCTGAAAACTTTTCAACACATCACACAATTAGTGTTGACTTGCACTGAAAACACAAGGCACCCGCTGATGTGCTTGTTTGTAATCACATAATGAAACAGTTTAAGGCAATCGCAATCAGCCCAAGACACAACCCATGCCAAGCTGTTTAATGACCGGCATTGAGCTGACTGCATTAGTATTCCGCCCCATCTCTCCAGACCGTCGCCCACTGGCCAGGTGTCTGGAGGGAACCCAGATCCTGCTGGGGCCTCTGCTGGCTGGATGAGGGTGGAGTCTTGTCAGACACATTCCTCTGGCCACCAGAAGACCCAATTCAGATAGGAAATGGAAAGCATAACACTATGGGGAGGGCTGGGTAGCGAGGCCAGAGTCCAAGTAGGGCACAACGTAGCAAATAAATACTTCCACACAGAAAATACAGGCTAACTCTATTTGTATTTGTTGTAATCAGGTAGCCATAAAAAACAAAACCACCTAAGCATTTTTCCTGTTTATATCCACCGAACAAAGTCCAGGCTGGCCCCATGCCGGACTGACGCACGCCCTTTTCACTTTTTATGATTCACAGGAAATATAGCGGGAGGAGCAGGAGATACTGCCCTGCTGGAAACAGAGTTTTCCAAAATACATGAATAATGGCAAAACCTCTGGTAGTTTCAGGGCTTCTGTCGTAACACTGTCAGTCACCACTGTAACTCCTGTATGTGACCCAGTATTAATGATTACCAACTGTACTTTACCTGACACAGGTACACCGCCTACAGAGACAAAACAGGGACATGGCAAGACAAACTGACAAAAAAAGAGGTGCATGCTTGTGCAGTTACGTGAACAATATGGACAGTGTAATTATCGGCAGCGCAAACAAAGTTGAAGAAACGCCGAATTCTTCCAGTTACAATGAACTCTCGAATTCTTCACCACACCCTGTGTGTGCTCCGAGAAGGGACAATGTCTGTGTTTGCTTGACCGAGAACTGTCGGTTGCGTTTCCTGTGACAGCTTGGTGGGGGTGGGGCAAAGCAGCAGGTGTAGATCCTGGTTCCTGCCATTTTCTTTTCTGTGATGATTAACTGGTTCTCAACTCCCATTCCAAGCGTCCTCCTGTGCCAAGCGACACACAATAGCTGAGACAACCTCTCTAGATGGCCAGCTCACTGCCCAACACCCTGAAAATGACTGCACAAACAGAATAATAACACACCTGCAGCCGGGAGTGTTTATCACTCAGTAATTCTTGGCTTGTAGCCATACTATAAGGCTCAAGGTGAACGCGAATTCCAGCAAGACGCAAATTGCTGGACTCACAAGACCTGCGGTTTACAGTTTAGACATATTTTGAGCGGCACGCCACTTTTCCTTTGGATTAGGGCACGCCTGTGCAAACAACTCTAACCTTGCTGACCAGGTTTTCATCTGCAGCTAGAGCAGCTGCTTTACTGTAACGACCAAAGGAAGATATCATTTTCAACACTGGTGCAATATTTATACTATTCCTACAGCCAGAGGGTGTAGCAGACTTCTGTACCGACACAGCGGCAGTGAGAATGCAGCATTTCAGTGCCCTACTAAAGTGCTACTCTGCATTAATGTGTAGGCTAAAGAACCTCGTTACAAAAGATCAGAAACCTATTATGGAATGTATAAAATAATTACAGTGTTCTGTCTAATAATTAGTAAAAATGTAAGTTTTAACTATTTTCATCACAATGTAACTAATAGTCAAGAACTTCACTAAATTAAATGTATTCAGTGCCAATCATAAAGATCCAATATTGGCTTGACACAAGACCCTGACTTAGGATGGATTTAACAAATCAGTCCGCACTAGTCTTGACAGCCTTATAACGGCCTCTTCATTCGAGTTGGTCTTTTCAACCATGATAAGGGTGATAACATGTTGAGAATGGATGGTCACTCACAAAGAGGACCTTTCTTCCACACGGGACACCTCCTCTGTCAAGACTCAGGTTACTAAGGGACCTAATCCTGTTGTGAGGCAGAGGCACAAAGCACTTCCTCTCTCCCGGTCCGCTAGGACTCCGGCGTACTCGATCACAGTGCCAGCTCAGACCAGCAGACTGTGGAGAATGGTGCAGCGCTGATGGGAGCCTTTTGTTAGACAGGCCTCAGGTAGAAATGTTGGTTGAGGGGGTATCTGAGTGACTTAGCCTGCTAACACGCATGGCACGTAGTCCCAACTGCGAGGGTTTGAATCCCAGCTCACGACACGTCATGGTTTTGACATATCTCTCTGCATTCCTTCCAGTCTTTTCATTGCATGCATCCATTCATCTTAAACAAATACCATGACATTTTTTGGTTGGCTATTTATTTTCACCTTACACTTGTCCCACTGAGTGACAGTTTTTGCATTATATCCTCCACTTTCTTCAGAGAATCATCCTGGAGGCTGTCACCACAACCTGGCAGGGTGAAGTACTGATTAGGGAGACTGTCTTTCAACCAAAAGCCCCAAGTTCAATCCCGGGATGACAGAAAACTTCTGCCCTGCCCAGGTGCCCTTGAGCAAGACTCTGAATCCCTGCCACCATCAAAGAGTGGCAAGCAAAAAGACATACTTCTCCTCGGGGGATGAGGAACTATCACGGAAACCCTTTGCCACTTTAATTCCCTGTGGAGCTGTACAATAATTTAACCTCATAGATTACCATATTTAAACAATGAAATTCAGTGGCATTCTCTCTTAGCTAGAATTATATTCAACAACAACTGCACCCTTGTGTCAGCCATTTCTCGCTTGTATATCCAGCCCCCCCTCTCACCGTTGTTATGATCAATATGTGAACTGTCACAGAGAGGAGACCCAGTCTGGCATATCGTTGTGAACTGTAAAGCTGGGTTTATCTCTGTCACTGCTCAGCCAGAGGCAGAGGAGGCACGCTGTTGTTTGTGTCCCCCTCCAGGTCAGCTTCTGGTCCCCGTCTCCCAGGACCCCCTGCCAGGATGACTGGGGGTGGGAGGGGATCCACACCCTGAGATAACAGCACATTTGAGGGCCTGGACAAACACCGACCCCTTCACAAGCTGTGTGGAATGCACTGAAGTGATTTGTTTTCCCCTGTTCTAGTGAAATTGTTGATTAGATATGGCGATAGCGGAGGATATCACTCACCATCCTCCCCTCCCACCACACCCCCAAAACAGCCAGTGGTGATGTTTACAATGAACGATGTGTGGCAACACCAAAAGAAAGATAACCCAGAAGGAAAAATTATGAGTTATGGAATACAAGACAGATTGCAGGGCAGCAATGAAGCGGTATTACATTTTCCTAATACACTTCTTTTTTTTTTACTTACACGAGGGAATTCAGAGAAAAAGAAAAGGAAAAGTGCCTTTTTGCTTTTCATAAAGGATTTCCATCCTTCTTGTTAATTAAGGGATAGTAAAAAAAAATCAAGAATTCCCCAGCCGTAATAAGATAAGTTGGCCATGGTTTATGTATGAGGTCATATGGATGAATACCTAAACTCCTCATACCCATGTTTGCCAGAGGTGAAAAGTCCTGATATATACAAATACATGGATGATTCGCAAATAAAGAGGAACTCTGAAGGAGTAAAACTACCCCCCCACTACAGCCGCACCACTGGGGTGGCCATGTTTCCTTTACAGTAAAGTACAGGCTAAAGTCCCACATGCCGCTCCAGTCTACCCCACGGCTGCCCTCATTCAGCTGTGGGTCAGAGCCACAGCTCTTATGCAATGTCAACAATATTTCCAAAAATACCACGTACAGCATTCCTAACTTACATCCCCAAACTTCTCCCCCCCCTTCCCCTGATCTATGGCGGGGTTAATGTGCTGGAGATAAGGTCCTCAAACTACCAGCTTCCCAAGGCGATGAGTTTAAATAGCCCATAGTTTTGGTTTTCTAAACTGTGACATAGTTTGTCTGATGATACAGTGCAGTGGCTGTGATGACAACTTGCCCCGACAAAAGCATCAATTATGAAGCTTTACTAATTTGTCATGTGTTTGCGAGTAAACACCTAGGACGGACGCAGTTGCTGAATCAGTCAGACAGTGGTTTATGATGCAATATGTTTTTAGGCCTTGAGGAAATCAGCAAAGGCTCAGATGTAAACAACTTAAACACAAAATACATACCAGAATGGGTTCTCTGGAGAACTTGATCTTCCTCTGTGGGGGGGGCTCCTCCTCATCTGACAACCCAGGGGCTTCGTCATAGTCATCATACTCCCTACTCATTTGCTCCTCTTCCTGCTGATCCTCTCCTTCCTCCTCCTCCTCCTCTTCTTCTTCTTCCCTGAGGACCTGGTCTACATCCCTGTCATCCACAAACGCTGCATTCTCAATACCGTACACGACTGGAGAGGCCCTATCCCGGATGCTCTGGTCCGCCTGCTCCTCCTGCTCACTCTCCTCCTCAGCTACCTCCTCATCTTCCTCGTGATCATCTTCACCACCTTGACTCACCACAAAGGTCTCATCCAGTCTCTCCTCTTTCAGCCCCAACTGCTCTTTGTCCTCCGAGACTCTACTTGCACCCGCTTTCTCCGATAACATTTGCGTCTCTTTTGCCACATCGCTCGCAATGACCTGCTGAGCAGGGCTGCCATTCTGTTTTTCTGGTGGCAAGTTTCTTGGTAGGTCTTTGGGGCTTTGTGCCTTCAGCTCTTCGAACACACTATCTTCGACATTGTCATCTTCATTCTCCTCACTCTCGGATGACTCATTTTGGACCACGACCAGCTCTGCCCGGACCATGCCCACCCCCCTGGAGTCCAGTGACGAGGCCTGGCTGGGTGGCTTATCCTTGGGTGGACTGTGTGCCACATGGCCATCACTCTTGGCCCTTTCAGAATATTTGGCCCGGTTGGTGCTTTGAACGCTACTGGCTGATGGAAGAGACCGCTTCACATCCCTCGGGGGCGGACTACAGGGCTTGCCTTCATCCCCACCAACAGATGGCCTACCAAAGCCTTCACCAGATGAGGAGGAGCGCTTGTAGCCATGGCTGACCGGGGGGGTCTGCTCTGGTGAGAGGGGCTTGTGAGTGGCGTCCGTTGTTGGAGAAACGGATTTGCATGCTGCGTTAGTAACTGGGAAAGTTGGTTTGAGAGTGATAGTGGCCACAGGGGACGATTGTTTGTTAATGACACAGGTGGTTGGGGATGTAGGTTTGTTAGCGGCATCAGTTGTGGGTGAAGACGGGCTGTTAGAGGCCTCTTTAACAGGAGAAGGGGTTTTGTGGAAGCTGTCCCTTGTTGGAGAGGTAGGCAGTGAGTGTTCATTGGGACTGTGTACTTTAGCAGAGACCTGCGTTCCCCCTTTTGCACTGGCTCTGTTGGCGTCGTCAGAGTCATTCTCTGCCATGAAGTTCTCCAACCTCCTGGAGATGGGCCCAGCGTTCAGTGACACCCTGGACACATGCCTTTTCTCCTCAACACCGGTCTTCTCATCTGGTCGACATTTAACTGGTGATACAGGAGTTTGCTCTGATTTGATGTTGGTCTCAGAGGATCCTGACACTCTCCTTGTGTTTTTCCCCTCGTCAGAAACACTACCAAGGGACACACGACTCACTCTGTTTGAAGACTGCTTTTCAGTTCCAGGCTGCTCTTTGATGCCTCTCTCAAAGATTTTTCTGGTCACAGAAAACTTCTCTGCCAAAGCTGCTTTGTCAATCTCAACATCCTCTCCCTTGGGAGTTTTATCTAAATTATGTGATTCTGGGCTTGTAGCAGTGTTTAAGTTAACTTTGTGTGTGCTGGCTGGAAATTGTGGCTTCGGCGGGGACAACTGGGCCGCTTCAGGCTTTAAAGTCACTTTCACATCTTGACCCTCTTGTTGCTGGCCATCCATCTGTAGGAATATGTTCTTTATCTTGTTCACTCGATTCCCAAAAGGCCTCCCCCTTGAGTCCTCCCGGGTGTCACTGGAGCCATTTGCATATGACTTGGCGGCGCCCTCGGATTTTGTCCCATCAAAGGAGCACTTAATGGCGTGGAAGTCTGACTTGTATGCATTTCTATGAGGGGAGGCGCTCCTCAGGGTCCTCTCTCCTCCTTTGCTTTCCGCTTTAATCATTTCCCCCCCAGATTTAGTCTGCAGCCCGAATCGAAAAAGCCGGTTTAAGTGATAAATTAACCTGGGGGATCTTTCCTTATCTGTTGGTGAACTAGTATGCCCCCCACCGCTAAACAAACGGTGCCATGGGTCCGGCGGAGCCTCTTCGGAGCATTGTCTCAACTACACATCTATAGAGAGAAAAGCGAGTACAATCTATCAATACAGATAGCATTATCTTCTGATCCATACGTCCACGTAGCATTAGTTTTAGCTCATTTAGTGCCTAAATAATTGTATTTCTACGCACATCAAAATAGGGTTAAAAGTAGGTTAAAGCTCGAATATAAAGCAGGTTACTAACTAAGCAAGGCTAGTCAGGCTACACAAATGTTTCAAGCATTTCAATCTTGGTTCGGCTAAAACCTAAACAGTAAATCGTGAAAGTAACTAACCATTTCATTAAGGAAGTCTTTACTTTAACCAGCCAAACACTGTTAGTGTGTGAGTAGATCAAAGATACAACAGCGAAACAAAGTTAAACTTGCTGGGCCAACAGTTCAATACAGTCCTGGTGTCTGTGCTTGAACAATTCATTGTAGCAATTTCAAGTAACGAACCGTTGAAACTGTAAACGCTGGTCCTTCACACACAGCACACAAAAGTAAGCAACTTTGTAGACTCTCACCTCCTACTTGTTTCATCGTGTTAGGCGCCGAAAGATCGCCTACAATGTCCCAATTTCCACTATCAAACTTGTCCCTTCTTCTTCTTCACCGCCATCATTCCCCACTCCAGCGTTTTCCTGCCTCCTTGTACTCCAGACCTGTCGCGTACTGCGCGCGCACGAGTCCGGCGCGCCACTAGATCAGACAAAATCGAGAGCGCGCACACATTCCAGGACTGTAACCTCCCCCCTCCTCTCTCCACCGCTCTCCCGAGCATGGCGCAAGCACGTGAGACACACTGAGAATGGCGTGGGAAAGAGCATTACTGTACTGTATGTCAGAGCTCACCTAGACCTCTCCACTGGCAAAAACCCACACCTAGAAAAAAGCAACATATGAGTGCATGACTGGTGGTTCACTTTCAATGAGCTTTGCAGCCAAGACTTAACAGGTTTCAGAAAGGGGCCCTAGCTACCCCCTTTCCAGTAGTCTATGCAATGTAGGCTACTCAGTAAGTGATTGCTATTGCATTATCTTAGCATTAAGACATTATAACTGATGAAATAACATTTTACTCTCAAAGGATGTAACCCTGCTCCTATCATAAGTAGACTTGGCACCTGCTGTAGTGACTGAGAGGGGAGATGGTGATAATTCAGAGGCCTCAAAACTTCAGCGCACCCCACAAAGTCTTGATTCACTGGTACAGAGTTGTTCCTAATGTCCTGTGGTCTTATGTTCCCCATTTCACATCTTGTCAAGGGGCCCAGAATTGCTAATAGCACCCCTAGGTGCCGGTAAAATGCAACCTACAGCAAACTAAAGTCTCTTTACTAATCACTGCCGATACTCCTAAGTGCTGATGTGGGACTAGTCTCACTTCTAAAGTCGTAGCACAGTTTATTGTGCCATGTGACCGGCCAGTGAACCTAAATCAGAATCCCTTTATGCCTCCTAGATTTACAAAACCCATAACGTTAGTCAGGTAGATCTATTACCATGAAGACAAAATCTACCCTCAATAAAAGTAGGTCACTAGCACTGAAGATGTAGCATATATAGCTGCAGTAAACATAGCATGTTAATTTTAGACACAGTACCTGGAGTTTCAAAGAAGCTCGCAGTACCTGGAGTTTCTTTCATTCACTCCTACCTGCTTAATCCCTTTCAGGGTCGTGGGAGGCTACAGTTTATCCCGGCATGCATTGGCCAGAAGGCAAAGAAACACCCTGGACAACTTGCCAGTCCATGACAGGGCTAACACACATAGAAAGACATTCATATTCATACCTATGGGAAATTAAGGGTCTCCAATCCAACTGACTTGGATGTCTTTTGAACACGGGAGGAAAGCAGAGGAGGAAACCCATGAGAACATGCAAACTTCATCCAGAAAGAGCTGGGGATCGAGCCTCAGTCCTTATTGCTTTAAGAGACGGCAGTACTAACCACTGAGCCACCATGCCACCCTGAATGTGAGTAATAAAGAAGAAAATAACGATTTATCTAATAAAGAAGAAAGACATAGTAAAATTGCTTAACACAGATTGAAACAGAACATTACCACCAAAGATACTGCTAAACACAGCCAGTATGCTGAAATGATCTATTAAAGTGTTTTCACAGAACATTGGCAATACAAGTGATATTCCTCAATGGGTTCATGGATATATAGCTTTAGAAATATATATGCTCTCAACACATTCTGTACTCAGAGCACGCAAATAGAAATGTACTTACCATGCACATTTGGAAACAGGTCCCCTCCTCAGGGAGCAAAAATAAGGCCGTTTATAATCATTTTGCAGCATTGAGATCTACTACTGTAGCCTGTATGGCCTCTTGTTTGATTCAAAACATATAGATTTACTCATTTCCTCCAGATCAGCCGCAAAGACATACTGAATGAGAGTTTAGTCACATTTCCTTGGTGGCTGAGAACCTAGATTTCAAAAATATCATCCAATCAAACCGAGCTTGGAAAACAGAGGCCAAATCAAATCAGAATATGCTTTGATCTACAGGTTTACAGATATCTACTGAATTTCGCAAGCTTCTTTAATTGCGTTTGAATCCAATTGTTAACAACATTTCAATATATTTATCAGGTCATGTTTCTAAAAGGCTTCATGGCACTGTTTGATATTCATTTCACTCATTTTAAGAGTGTAGAGTGTCTTGTATTTGATAGAATCTTTATTTCCACCTAACTTTTGAACAGTCTTTAGTAACCATCTATGCAACTAAATAAGAGGAGAGTTATGCAACAAAATGAGAAGAGGGTAGCAATTATTGATAAAATATGAAGCAGACTTGGCAGCAAGAGGCTTGAACAGATGGTGATCTATTTAGCAGGCCACCAGTTTGTTGTGAGGATTACTATTTTTTTCAGTTGCCTAAAGTGTAATCCCACCTACATATTTTATTGTACAAAACATTAAATATTGAACACTTATCAACACCAAACAAATTGTTACTTTCTTCCAGAGAGCAGTACATTATATCCTCCAGGCTTGGCCTTAGTGTCTTCAAAGTACACCATGGAAAATGGTGATATATTTTAGACTAGTTGAGTCAAGCTCATCAAGGCTGTAAAACTGTGTTTTACAACATTCAGGGAGACTTTTCTGGAGATGTTCTGATCCTCAGGCATTTCCTTGGGAGTTATCTCCTCTCACATTCCATCTGAGACGTGGTTATCTGATGTGTGGGCTTTTATATAGCGTCTCAAACCTCTCACATACTAGTGTACATTGTCTTTTTTATGGTGTTTTGTGTTCATTTGTTCATGTAAATCCACTGACATTTGGCCGCCACCGGGATTGAAGGCTCAGACAGGAGTGAAAAATCTTGTTGATGTCAGTTATGGAGACACTAAACTGTTAAAAATGTATTTCCTTTGACTCTTTGGAAACGGTACTTCACTCTTTTTAAATAGGACTGATGTCTCCAATTAGACAAATATTACACCATCTTACATTTTTTCGGTTGACAAGAAGAAACAGATCTATTCAGTTGGATAGGAGTTTGACCCTGAACCTTTACATAATTGCGTGGGTTGGTTCAGAGGAGTTCTACATACTAGCAACAACAAACATCTTCCCAAATGCTCGCCAGCATCTGAAATTATGCTGTGTGTGCACATGAGGGCTGCATGTGTGTGTGTTTACCATTTCAGGCTTGCTGGATTATCTCCTAGCAACTGTGGGTCTCGAAAGCCATATATACACAGTCAGAGGGCTTTCTCCCAGGGGCAACATGGCACGCCGTAGTCAAACCAATGGTCTCCATGACAACCCTTCAAACAATGTCTAATGAACAAGACAAGTATGCTTAAATCAAATGGAAACAGGAGCAGGTGAAGCTATCTGGCCAGCACAGCCAATGGAACCTGTTGGAGAATGTCTAAAACCCAATCCAGCCAGGCGGAACAAATAGCATGAAATAGTCGATTACATCTGTGTTTTTCCTTCTTGCTCGAATGTCCGTGATGTTTAAATACTGGTACTTTGGGTCAGATGCTTGTTAGTTATGAATTCCAAGACTACCCTCTTCAGGATGCAGGACTGTTGGCCTAGATGCAATGGATAAAAATCTCAATTCAACAATGTTTTCATCTGATATTTCAAAGAAAATTCAAACATTCATGGTTTGGAGAATTGATAGCTAATACAAAATAATAATAAAGTAGTAGTAGTAGCAAGGTACTGTAGTGCACATTGACGGTTACATGCTTTGTTATGGGTTGGTCTGTTGCTGCTGTGAGCCGGTGGTATGCAGTGTTAGTGGAATGTGTGTTGTGTGTTGTGCATGCCCCAGCCTGAGCACATAAGTCGTTGCATCCTTACCATCTCCATCTCAGCAAGAGGGAGCGACCATATGGTGGCATGTGCGAATTCTGCTCATGCCAGAGAAAACCCTTCGTATTTCAATACCAGACTGACGCTGTTGTTACCATTAATACACACACACCAAGGCAGGTCAACATCAGAGTAGCCTACAATTTATGAGCTTAGAAGTATGCACTGAACGTGTTTAAGATGCTTTTATACATGTCATTTTTAAATTTTCCAGTTTGGATGGGAGTTGATTCAGCACTGATTGTAATTTGCATGACTCCCATCCACAAGCCTTTTACAGAGGAACTGCTGCCATCTTCTGACAGATAAATGTACAGTAAATATTGGTCCTCAAAAAGATGTAAAGAGATAAAGAACAATGACAACTTGTAGATTCAATGGAAAATAAATCTTACTTAAACCATCTAATGTATGGATGCCATGCAAACTTTCATATGTGTGCCATGCTTCATAATTTTAGCAAATAAGACAAAACATTTTTAATTTTTATAATGTCGATTGCGCTTATACTTTTCAGACTACACAGACTTCCATGTGGTTTGATTACATCTGCCTCAATCCATTATTGACTCTCATTATATCCATAACTCGTTTTATTTATTCAAGCAGTCAAGCCTTCAAAAAGCTGCTTAATCTTAATTTGATTTACTTTCCAAAGGACATCTTATTTCGGACTAGAAATTATTTAGACTTACATGAGGCACAATTTGGGTAAGTTTAGTTTTGCCCTGGAACTCAAAAACAAACTAGTTCTCCAGTCTTGAAATGACCAAAAAGAAAAAAGTCATTGGCATATAAACAGTTCCTTTCACAAACTTGTTAACACAGGAGGCGTTGTGGAGCTGCACTACCTAATGAAAACACCAGTCTCCATTACTTCTATCTCTGTAGCGGTTTGTTGCCAAGGTAACTGAAAGAGAACAAAAGCCCCTTTACTATATGTGCCCTCTTATTACAAAACATCATTTTCCCTGGGCTATAATGGAAATGTTCCTACTAATAGAACACAGGCAAAGTTTTGCAGCTGGGTTTCAGGGTTTCAGCCGTTCAACTAAGAATATGGACTAATACATACTGTGTGTGTCATTTGCTTGATCCCCTGCCTGTTCCTGATGAGCGATCATGTAATGTGAATCTAGACGCATAAGGTCACACCTATGCCTGCCTGTCTCCCTTTCCAGACAGCATGTTAATATCCTGCAGTAGAGAACGCCCTATGTGCTGACGGGCCACTTTAATCATGCTGTGCATGGCACGTCCTCCTCCTGCAGCTGCCATTTGCTCCATGGGCAATGTACACAGGCACACACCATCTGCATCTCAGCCTTGAGATACAGCCTCAGTTTTATGTCGAAACCGTGTGTAGTAGTCAGTTTGAACATTAGCATTTGCTGAATATGCAGAAGTCGTACCTTGATTTAGATTGGGATAATAATATTTGCTTCGCTTTGGGAGTCACTTGCTATCTGATCACCCATGTGAATCCCCAGTTCACTTTATTATTGCACTCAGCAGCTGGAGTTACAACATTTCATTAAAAAAAAGAAAATGCGTCAGTGACAAAATGATAGGTCCTTTCGTCTGCATTGATTCTCCAAGGATTACAAGGTTGCTGCAACAAAGCTCAGACTGTACAGCTAAGGTTGGAAGAACACTTCATTATAACAATTCATAGTTTCTTTAAGTGTATATATGTGTATGTGTATGTATAGGCTATATGTATACATTACACACGTGAAAGATTGTTTCTGGTATCTTTTCATACAAGTTATGTTTTATATGTCACTGTCATTACTGCTGTTCTGCTTGATGCCATGTGTCCTTAACTATTTTAACTTTGAGCTCTTCTTGTTGTAAACAAATTTCCTTAGAGCAGTGAATGGTTCTATTCATGCCCTATATTTAAGCTCAATAATTCATCCAGTCATTGGTGTTAACCTCTTGGCATCAATAATAGTAACACTAGGGGGAAACTGCTTGTAAATACTGCTATGTCATGCCCCAAAGAGAAACAAATGTGCTAACATCACACAAGTCAGCACAACTCATTGCCACCAACCATAAAACGGCAGGCAAATCAAGACCTCCAGTCAGTGAGCATCATAAATAACCATCAATATAAACAAATTGCTTTATTTCCAGAGAATAAATAATTTATGCCCCCCTTAAAAGACTGTGTAACATTATATCAACAGTTTGACACTACTTTGCATTATGTATTCTTCCTCTGAATTTATATCGTTTACCCCCCGCCACATCTCTGGTGGCCACATCATGACAACACAACGTGTTGCCACATCCATGCGCATCAACACTGTGATCATCATCAGCCTCGCATCCTCTCAAAACAACCTGTAGTCGTCTATTAGATAACATGTTTTCACACCCCGAGGTGCGGTTTGTTTGAGTCAACCTGCTGCTGCATTTCCTGGGGGAGAGTCCTCGATGCTCCTGGGCAGGTGAGAGCCAGGCACGACGTGAGAGAGGTCACCTTAATGAGCAGAGGATAAGGAGTGGAGGAGCCGAGACACCAGCTGCTGCTCGCCCAGCCTCCCGCAGCATCAGGACCGCGACTCTGCTCGGCTCTGCTCGGCTCGGCTCGGGGATTTCTCCCAACATGGTCGCAGCGCACACTTCTTCGCATTCGTCTGAGTCTGCAGAGTGGATCATTTGTCTTGATAAGAGGTAATCCTAAATGTATCTCGCGTCACTGCCAACACGGACTCATTGTAGGCTTACCACACCAGCGACGCAGATCAGAATAATGCCATTTTCCACCTGAAGCGCAGCGTGCGTTTCGGTGCATTGTGTTTTTTTCAGGCTGCATCAAAATACTAAGTAGACTACAGCATCGCTACCAGTTGTTTTAATTTCCCAACGCAATCAAGACTTTATGCATCAGGTCTGAAATTTAGGACAGTCTTGCAAGCGCCATGTCTATTTTAGCCTTACACCCATACTAGCATATGGTTTATTAAGCTTGCCTTCAGGCTGTATGTTTGACCGGCAGCACCTTGCCGTTGGCACAGTCTACAGGGTTCAATTCAAACCGTTATGCTCATTATTTACACAACAGTAGCTATTTAAGGCAAATTGATGGTCAATAAAATATTGGAACAAGCCCAGGACAATAATCTTCTAAGTACTTCTCCTCATAGACAGGCGTTTCATGCTTTAATGGAAAGTTTATCAGTAACTTCTAGGCCTGTTTGTCACCAAGAATGTTTTTTCCCCTCCAACATTTATCTGCCAGCTGTGTCTGCATGCTAGATTTTAATATTACAATGTCATTTTCCAGGCTCACTTCAAGGTTCTTCACTGAAATCATTCAAGTCAAAAGTCTGCCTTGCATGCAACAGTTAAGTGCTCAGTATAAGGATGAAGGATATTAAAATCTTATATAAGAAATCACACACATTCAATTTTAATGAAAAGCTGGCAAGCTGAGGAACAGGAGAGAGAAAGAAGTGTCAGCTTATATCCGGGTTGTGGCAGCAGATTGTTCCAGCTCAGGCCCAGGAGGCATGGTGGTGCGAAGTGAAATATTACTAGTAGGGCAGAGGAGGCAGGGGCGGACAGGAACTGTTCATGCATTTTCCATTTAGCCAAAACAACACAATATAACTTGCCTCCTGGTATTACATATCTGCAGAATAAGAGTTACATAACTGCGGTTGTTTGTCTCTAATCTAAACTTAAATGTACAACAATGTGTTATAAAATACAGTGTGCTCCAGAAGTAGGCTATTTGGACAGTTACAGATGTTTATTAATTTTTTTGCTCTGTACTCTCTGTATCTCTTTGGATTTTAAATGATAGAGTGACTATAGGGATAAGGTACAGGTAATTTTAAGGTATTTTCATTCATTTCAGCAGAACTGGTAAATATCCACAGCACTTTTTGTGCATGGTACCTACAGTATATTCCAATGTGTCAGAAGTTTACTGGACAAATCAAGATTATATTAAAAACAGTAGTTAGTATGTCATTATAATGCTTAATAACAATGCTACTGTCATCGTGAACTATACTATTTTCAGGTGCTTTTCAACCTCATTGGATCTCAGTCTGTCTGAATTACAATTTAGCTGTAGACTAAATTCTGCTCTAAATTATTAATGTGGAACATGGACTGATACGTAACCAAAAGAGGTATCAAACACGGTGTGAAACCATCTTTAAAAAAAAACTGGCATATGGACAAGAAAAAACTGCATCATCATTTCGCATGACTCATAATTTTATTCACTTTCTGATGTTGAAGTAAAAATGCAAGTGGGCCTCTTAGATGGATGAGAGGAGGAGAGAGAGAAAGAGGGGCACATCCTGAAGAAAGGTCCAAAGTCCATCAGCTATAAACAGCTATGTGACGCAGTGTGGCAGATGTGTTTACACAGTAACGTCCTTTTGTTAGTTATACAAGCCACCTGTGTAGCTCCAATCAAATGGTTTTTGTATGACTAACCATTTGCTGGCAAACAGCATGATTCACCTCAACCGTTCTGTTGTTAATTTAACACTCAAATGCAACTCGGGTTACTGTATCATGTTTCTGAGCTAATACTTGGCAACATTTCATACTGTACTTATAATTTAATTGGTTCAGAGTTTTCATCATTTCAGTCTACATCGCTTAAGTGTTTACAGAAATATGACCTCTCACTCACTTCAAAGTCTCACTTACACTTTGTTGGTAGATTGCAAATTAGAGGCAGTTGTCAGGTTGTCAGGATGATTGTTTGTAGTCTACAATTTGCTTTATCTCCAAATGCAAGAAGACTTGTTCTGACTCAGACTCAGAAGCAGCACTTTTTGAAAGGTTGTCCGCTTGGTTGGTTTTCTAATGGATCTCAAACTGCGGGCCCTTGCTCACACATTTCTCTCTTGTGCCTAGTTGTCCTCCCTGTGCACTGTGTGTGATAAAGTACACAGTGCACAGTGAAATACTGGAGGGTAGACGTCTCCCTCTGCTTCAAAAAAAAAAAAAAGCTATGAGAAAAACATACACAGTAAGTAACCAGAGGCTCTCACAGACGTGGCTGCAGGCATGATTTTACAATTCTTTGAGGAAGTTCGTAGGAGAGATACAGTAATGAGTACTGGGAGTTGAAAAGGAGCCGGGGAATATTTGTTGAAGGGTTATTCACTTGCAATCTGTGTCTCAGTGGAAACACATTTACTATATGACAGCACAGTTAATACTGTATCAAGTATTTAATATCCACTAAATATTATTCAAAGCAGCTTTAAGCCCAGGAATTGTTGCGATGGCGTAACAAGTGTTTGTTTTCCCTTTTGAATTATTGATACTGTGCAACTGTTTGTTTTTGTTTTTAAAGGATGGATAGATAGATTCAAAGGTGATGTAAGCTACATCCAACACCCACATACAGACGCTCTGGATTTAAATGTGGGACAACTGCATACAGGAAACACAGGATTAAATACACAAAACCCAGTGAAAGCAGTTGTGAGGTGAATGTGAGGTCCAATTTTCTGCCATGCTTTAGGTCAATCCGTCGATTAGAGGTCAAGGTGATAAAAACAACAATAAACACAGAGTCTGAGTGATCACCTTCATACTAAACTTGAAGCATTTCTATCCTTATGCATATTCCATGGTGACAGGATCCCCACTGAATAGCATGCTGAGCATGGAGCAAAACTGTTCCAGTCATCGCAACCCAAATGAAGACTAAAGGAGATTGTGGAGCGACACCTGGGAGAATATTTTTCCCACAGAGTTTTAACACAAGACCATAGGACAGCATTTCTCGGGATGGATTGGTGTCACGTCCCTCCTGTCGAGCTCCAGATGTTTTTAGAATCCAGGCCAAGGTGCAGCGAGGCTGTCCTGGTCGATGGCACCCTATATAGATGTTTCGTGTACATTTATTTTGTCAGCTACCTGTACATTGTCTGTTTTCCAGACCAGCAGAGCGCTCTGGGGAGGATGTTGACATAATCCTGGCACGTCTGAAAAATGTGAAGGCCTTTGAGAGGTTCCACCCCAGTTTGCTGCAGCAGATCTGCCTTTGCGGATTCTATGAATGCTTGGAGAAAGGCATCACCTGTAAGTCAAACCACAAGCTCTCAAACTGTCATGTGTCTGGAGACAAAATAGTTCAGCAGAGTGAATAAAGAAGCATGTTTCCTGATAAAAAAAAAGTTTTTTTCTGCCCTCGAAAGGTGTTGAGCTCACTTTTTTTGTTTTGTTTTTCAAACTGCTTCTTCAGTGTATCGCCAAGGAGACATCGGCACCAGCTGGTACGCTGTCCTTTCTGGTTCACTGGATGTTAAAGTTTCAGAGACAAGAAATTATCAGGTAAGACTTCCCCGGCATGATAAGTCAGAAATAACTGAAAGATAATAAAGCAAATTGAATTTGCAGATGGAAATGTCTCTCCTTACTAGTCTATTAGCATATCACATCGATTTGTTGATAGATCTCTCAGGTGTGCTCACATTTTTTAATGACTGATATTTTGGTGCACTAATTTACTGAATTTACTAAACTGTCACATATCATCTTGCTTCATAAACTTTAATGATTTCTTCCCAAATTCTTCCCAAATGAAATGAAATTCAGCACATATGCAAATGAGAATTCTCAGCTGACCTCAAGTTCGTTTAAAGTGCGGGCTGTAAAGAGCATTTTTCTTGTAACACTGGGGGAACAACATTACCTCAGCCCTGCGTGCCTTAGTCAGCCTGCCTGGGTGCTGATTGGAGTGATTCTTCTGGAGATTGGAGTGCATCCATCTATCTAACACAAGTGCTCCAAGGAGCTAGATTGCCTCCCACCTTTGAGAGTGATCTGATCAGTGCAGAGCGCAGTGCTTCAAGAGCCTCTCACCAAAAGCCTTTTTTTTAGGAGAATAAGCACATTTCATTAGCATAGCATAGCATCCTTGTCTACCTTGCTATTTCATCCTTTGCTTATGATATGAATGAGCCATCCATGTAGAGCGCCCTGTCTGTGTCTCCTCCAGGATGCTGTCACTATATGCACACTGGGGATCGGGACGGCGTTTGGGGAGTCGATCCTGGATAACACCCCCCGGCATGCCACCATTGTCACGCGGGAATTCAGTGAGCTCCTACGCATTGAACAGAGAGAGTTTCGGTCTCTGTGGGAGGTGAGCTCCTCTATCTACTCTACTGTCTCTACTTGTATCAGCCTACAGGAATTCTCTGGCTACACAGCAAGTCGTGACACAGCTCAGAGATTAGCTCTGGGTAAGTGCCTGCATCAGGACATTTTAAAAGGCCACTCAATAAACATGTCATGTTTGTCTTTTGCTCATTTTTTGTGTCTATTTTGCTTAGTTTCCTTAGTACTGAGAGGTATTTTCAGGGGAGCCACTGAAATATAGCTTCCAAATTTCTTAATAATAAAAGGAAAACCAGGTTGCATCTGAAACAGGAATCTTAGTAAATGTTGCATGTCTACAGATCCTGGTAAAAATATGACTCATTTTTACATAGTTAGGTTAATTGATTGCAGACAAATGCAGATCCTGAACAGCTGAGTGGGTTGCTTCAAGCCGGCAGGGACAGCGGTCCATTTAACCTCTAATTGTTGGCACAAATATGGTTTCTGAGCTATTGAGGGGGCTGGTTCGAGGCAGAGGAACAGATTCTCTAGCCTGTTCTTACTGAACAAGATATGGTGAATGTGAAACCTGTGACAAACTGGGCTGAGTGTAAGCCAAAATGTAGGTGGCATATAATGTGAAGAAGTGTAATGTTGGTAAGGTCGGATCAGTGCTGAACCTGGTAGATGATTAATTGTTGAGCCTCCTACAGTTTTCATGGGAGGTATCTACTTGTCATACTGTAACCCAAGTTTCTGTGTAAGTGATCACCCTAATATTTGTTTCAATGGGGCTCAGGGATTTTTTTTTTGTATAGCTTTTGACCACTAGATGGAAGTACAGTGCCATACAGAAACAGACTTTGTGCGTGTTTACTGATCTCTTGATGCCATGCACTGATTTAGTGAACTCACCCATTATAATATTGAGACCCACTATCCTCATAGCATCACATGAATTAACTACAGAATCCCGGCATATCTTGTTGCATCTGTGCGAACAAATTTAATATATTGTAAATAGGTTGAAGAGATGACTGCAGGGCAGAAACTGCATGCGACAAGATGCTAAAGTGAAACAGTGTTGTTTACAGAGTAAGGAGGCGTGTGAGGATAGAGGGGGGTGGGGGTCAGCAGCAGGAGAAACGGTCCCATCATCCTCTCAGCCACACAATGTCTCTTCCTGCTGCACCACTCAGCCCTTCGCCTCCCCAGGCAGGAAGACTGCATGTTGGCTGGTAGGTGTCACGCTGTTCAGAGGCCCCGCTCCTCACTCAGCTCTCCCTCTGCACTGGGTCGGTTTCCTGAGTAAGAGAGCCCATTTCCTCTGGGACCGGAGGGCACAGGGGCTGTTAAAAGCCAAGAGGTGGTGTGTCTGTCGCCCATAATGTGACTGGATACTTCACCCTGTCTGGACCACGTGGAAATACTACACATTTTACCTCGGTGACCTCTTCGGCAAAGGTTCGTCTCAGCTGATCTTTACGGCTTCTGTTTCTGGCTCCCAGCGTTTTCCATCCTGTCCTTTAGATCTTTCCGACCCCAGTTGTTTTTGAACAGGGATCAAAGAGAAGACCTAGTAATGATGCACTGTGAAGTGCCTGCGAATTAAGCTGCTTGTTTTAGCTCAGGCTGTTTAGCAATTATTATCAGGTGGTTTCCTTTGAAAATATTTGGCGTGTTTGCAGTTGTGTTTCCACAGCCCAGGTATGAAGGAACAAAATACCACAGATTTTTACTGATACAGGAGCATTTTTTTGTTTTGTTTGTTGGTTCAATCTAGTATTTTGATTGCAAACTAAATGCTTGAATTCAGTTCAAAGTTTATAACTACAGCATTGGGGAAAATATTTTTTGATCCTGTGTCATGGTTCCCAGCACTCTTGGTTAATGAACCACATTAGACTCATTAGACTTGTTGGAGTGACCTTCTTCCATTATTGGTGATACCACAATATGTTTCCCTATCTCTCAAGTTTCTTTTTGACCTCCTCCCTTCAGCTTCATCACTCACACAGTGCAGGTTGATATACAGATTCTACAATGAAATGTTCACTTTATTTGCTGTCATTGGGCTTTATTTCACACAGCATTTCCAGCTGTACGTCAGCCCATGGCCACAACAACCATTTACAGCATTAACATCAATCATGCCTTTTGTTGTTAGATGTGCTGTGTCACACAAGATGTGACCGAAGGGCTGTCATGTCAAAATTCACAGAATCAGCTTGTTGACAGATTAGCATTGGACCAGGCTCCCAACATTTCACATTGGAACTCTTGTACCTACAACATTTTCACAGTATTATTCTGCCTGTCAGAGGTGCCCATTTATTTCTGTCACTGTTGCCGCAATGCAGAAAGATTGTTGTTGTTGTAGTATCCTGTTACTGGTGACTTCAAGATCCAGACTTTTTGTGCCAGTTCTGATGTACTTGGTATTGGAATATAACACAATACATCACACTGCACTGTGTTGCACTGCAAATCTAGTCTGCTCCCAGTAGCTACAAACTGCCTCCTACTGCCCTGGGTGTGTTCCTGATTCCTAAAGCAAATAAAGTTCAGCTGCTGCACACAGGCGCTATTAAAGCTGAAGTGCATTCGGTGGTGCGTTACACACTTTAAGCTGAGGTCAGTATTCGTATCGCTTACATCCCTGACAAACAGGCCTAACTGTTTATTGAGGAATAGATCCTTGCACTGACTGATGCCAGCTGATATGGGAGAGAGATGGCATAGAAGTGATGCTGAGAACCAGAGTCTGCCGAGAGAAAGGAGCCTCCTGCCCCGCTTCAGGAGGCCCTGGAACACACACACA
>OMOV01104516.1:0-10448 GCA_900312565.1 Beryx splendens | reverse complement strand
GCGCTCGGGTAGGCGAGTGGTCTATTCCCTCGCCTCCAACACGGGGGACCCAGGTTCGCGTCCCCGTGTTACCGTCGGCTTGGTCGAGCGTTCCAACAGACACAATTGGCCGTGTCTGCGGGTGGGAAGCCGGATAGGGTTTTATGTTCTGGTCGCTGCCCTAGCGCCCCCTCTGGTCGGTCGGGGCACCTGTTCGGAGGGGAGGGGAATGGGAGGGAATAACGTGTTCCTCCGCACGCGCTACGTCCTTCCGGTGAAGCTCCTCGCTGTCAGGTGAAAAGAAGCGGCTGGCGACTGCAGGTGTATCGGAGGAGGCACGTGCTAGTCTACGACCCTCCTCAGAACGACAAGAGGGGGCAGGGTCAGCGACCGGGACCGCTTAGCTAGGGGTATAATTGGATAGCCAAATTGGGAGAAAAAGGGGAATAAAAAAAATAAAAAAATAAAAAAAATAAACAATGGCGGACTATCGAGCTGTGTTTGTGCTGCAGCCTCTGCTGAGCTTATTAATGCTCCTCCAGCAAAGTGTAGATTTGCTGCACCATTACTGTGATCAGCGCAGACGCATTAATTACATGCGCCAAATACTCAATCCACCTATACGTCGACAGAGGACAACCAAAAGACGTTTTTGAACAAGACCTTTGTGAATGGCGCTGTTGACGAGCATGAATGGAAGGAAAACTTCCATATGTCCAAAGCCTCTCTCGTTGCCCTGAGCGAAGAACTTCGTCCTTACATCGAGGGGAAAATGACAAACATGAGATCACAGTTGGAGTCTTAAAAAAGGTAGCTTGCACTTTGTATTATTTAAGTGACAAGGGAAGACTACGAAAAATGGCTAACGCCTTTGGCTTGTCACGACCGACTATGTCGGTCATAGTCAGGCAAACGTGCAAAGCCATTGCTGTCCACCTTGGTCCAAAATACATTAAGCTGCCTTTCACTGAGCCCGAGGTAGAGGAGCTAGTTTCTGGATTTCAACGTGCTCATGGTATGCCTCAGTGTTTGGGAGCGATAGACAGGACCCAAGTTGAAATAAAACAGCCATCTATCAATGGACTACATTAACAGGAAGAGCAAACATTCCTTGAATGTTCAAGCCATATGCGACTACAGATTCATGGATGTCGTCATAAATTCGCCTGGGAGTGTTCACGATGCACGCGTCTTCGCCAATTCCAAGTTAAATACCTATTTTAAGACCGGGAAGATCCCTGCACTGGAAAAGCAGATAGTGGACGAGGAGGAAGCCATACCTCTTTTTCTTCTGGGGGACCCTGCATACCCACTACTGCCTTTCTTTATGAAAGAGTATTCAAATGGTGGCTCTACCCCGCAAGAACAGTACTTTGGACTTTGTCTGTGTAGGGCCCGCATGGTAATCGAGTGTGCGTTTGGTCGGCTAAAGGCCAGGTTTGCAGCCCTGAGGCGGCCTATGGACATCAATCTTGATGACCTACCCCATGTGATTTATGTGTTCTTTTTTCTTCACAATTACTGTGAGGCCAGTAAGGAGACTGTGGATGAACACACTGTGTTGGGAGGCTTACAATGTGACCAATAATGCCACCTTCCCACACAGAGCAATGACTATCTCACTGACTGTATAATGAGGGAAGTGGAAAGAGAGTCAGAAGAATCGTCACCCATGCAGTTCCTCGACCCTTAATACCCCACAGTGAACAGAACTTATTTTCATTATGGTGCATATTGTTCATGTAAATTGTCTGTTGTTTTTTTACTCTAAACACTTCTGATACTGTTTGGATCATATTTTGAAACCCATCTGGTTTTCCTGTTTGAGAAGAGGTGGACACTGCTCTGTTACTGTGTAATGAGCAAGACATGTGGAGCTGTTTCAATGTCACAAACATAATGGTCGGTTACATAATAATGTATTAGCCTTTACAGGATGTGAACAAATGTGACATTGATTTTTGAACAGTTGCAGAATGTAATACATGTTTTCCTAAGTAGAAAAAAAAAACACTTCTCATGTGACCTTTACATATGAATGATTTTTAGTGACATTTGTGTGGATGGTGAAAAACAAATCTGTTGAAATGACTGCAACCAATTGTTCCTAACTTTGTTTTTATTGGAAAAAATACATTTTGCTTTCAAATGTGCTTCTGCAGCATCACAAACATTCACAGTTTTAAAATGCAAAAAACTGAATAAAATAAAAATAAAATAGCAACATAATGTAGTTTTCAAATGTTCATCTGCAGTATAACAGCACACTCTCCTATGACAGAGAAAACATTAACTGGTTTAAACTTACAATAAACTTAAAAATAAGAAATTGTCACAGTGCAGAGTAAACATTCACTGGTTTTAAATACAATAAACTAAATCAAAGAAATGACTTATAGCAGATAAAAGCGGTAACGTTAGATAATCCTTAAGTAACAATGGTTTTATAAATGGTCATCCTCCTGCAATGTGCCATCCTGTGGCAGTGCGCGTCTGTAAGAGTATACAGGAGCTGTGCGTGGATGTGGGTGTACAGTATGGGTGTTTGTGTGTATGGGCCAGGTGTAGGTGATGAATGCTGAGGTGTGTGCATGAACCCAGGTGGGGGTCCTTGCATGTGTGCGTATCCATCAATGCTGCTACCATGAGGATATGCAACATGGGGTTGCAGCTGGGACATTAAATGCCTCAGTAGTGAAAAGCCTTCATGGATGGTATTGGTGATTGTGACAATGTTGTCAGTTATTCAATCTAGCCTCTCTGTGTTGCGCCTCTCCGACTCCTCCAGAAGGTCCATCCTCCTCCTCTTTATTTGGAGGTCCTCCTGCACGGCTGGATCCGTATGAAGTTTTCTCTTTAGCCGGTCCCCTCTGTGGCTGTTGAGCTTTGCCTTGAAAAGAGCAGAGGGAAAATATGTTCATTGGAAAGGGAGCACCACACTGCCATGGGATAGGTTATGTGCATGCTGTGTAATGTGCATCAGGTACGTATGAGCAACACATGGGTACGCAAAGGACAACATGCAGACATCTGAGTGAGCTAAGAACTATATACACTCAGTGGCCCCTCTACTAGGCACACGTACAATCTAATACAATCCAATTCAACTGTTCTGCCATAAAGTTTACTTTTATGATGCCTAATGTTCAGGATTTTTTTTTTTAATACTGTCATAGAGGTGTCAATACAGTTATATGTTTAGCACTGAGGTCATAGTTAGTGGTGTTGTTGTACTGGACTGCACTATATTGATAAGGGTTTTATAATATTCTGTCCCCCTCATGTATATAAACAGGGAGGACAAAAAATTATAAACACCTCAATATAAAATAGCCCAGTACAACACCACTGCAAACTATGACCTCAATAAAATATAATTAAATTGATATATTCCCGACCATGTCAACTAAAAAATGAACATTATAAACTTTGTAACGGTAGAATTTATAGCAGAGCTGTTGCATTGAATTGCATTAGATTGTACAGGTGTTCCTAAAAACAGAGGCCACTGAGTGCATGCAACATTACAGTGCTAGCATACAGCATAGTAAATACCTCGAATAAGCTATGCTTAACAGTAATGAACAAACCTACCTGAAGCATGTCTCTTCACGTCTTAACAACCTCAGTTGGTGGATTGCAGCCAACAGTCTCTTCGCTTGAACTTGGAGGATCCAAAGTCACAGGAGTGCGAAACAGGAGTTGAAGAACGAGTGTTGGAGGAAGAGGAGTCTTCTGGATCGACCTGGATATCAGCTGTTTCGATGCTGGCATCTATGGTGCGTGTTGCTGGTGACCCACCCCATATTTCCACGCATAACTCAAAAAATATTAGAACCACACGTCCGGGGCCACTCCACCGTCCAGAGTCCACTGCCTGTCTGTATTTTCCCCAGATGGCTTGAGCTTTGAGGTCACCTGGCCTTTGGAAATAGAGTCTTTGTCGTGTGAGAACTCCTTCCCTCCTGCCGTTTCGATTGACGGATACTGCTGTAGAAATGCCTCCAAGATATCTGTGTATTTTGACTGGCATGATTCCCAATCAATATTTTCTTGAAATGTTGATGCTTTGTAGTCCAGGGTCACTCGGAGTAACAACCCCACTTCATCATCCATCCAGACAAAATTATTTGTTTTCTGGTGTGCTTTCCCCATCTTCTTCTGTTTGTACTCACAGGCGCTGTAGAAGGAAGCGTTTGTACGCAGGCGCGCGGTGTTTCTACTGGCCTGGCATGCACACTGCAGCATTTTCAGTCTTTTGCGGATCCGTGTGCATGAGGATCCTTATCACAACGTTGTCATATGAATGCAGATCTTTTTTTAAATGCAAAGCATAAACTTTTCTGTTTTTAGAAAAAAACGTTATCGTGTAAACAGGGCCTTAGACCTTCAGTCTAAGGACAGTTTTGTGAAGTGGGGTCATTCTATCCGATCCTCACTTGTTCAAGGGCTTAGTTTTAGGGTTAAGACTTAGGTATAGGGTTAAAACAATAATCTGGGACATATTTGGGTTAGGGTTAGGGTTGGGATAACCCTAACCTAACCTATAGCCAGTTCATGAAATCTTTTATTTGCTGTTCTAAACATCCAGTGTCAGACAGGTCCCTCCTGGGGAAAATGATTTTGTTTCCTGCAGCAGAACAGTTTTCTTTGTAATAAACAGAGGAAGAAATGAGTAGTTAACATGAGCAGCGATAGCCACCATGCCTGAACAGACAGCAAAGAGAGCACCACCTACAGCACAGAAACTCAAACTACATCAACAGAAAACCTAAGCTCCGCCCCCACTGTTCGATCGACAGGTGATCTCTGGGAGGTGCAGTGCAGAAACACCACAGCAATGAGGCTGAGCAACAAAGATAGAGACAAACAGTAATGCACTAATGTAGTCAAACAGAGAGCTCTCACAAGTATAGTATGACAAAATGTGTGTGTATCTTACGCTTTGTGTGTGTGTGTGTGTGTGTGTGTGTGTGTGCGCGCGCGCGCGTGTCAGAAATTAACATTTCAGATATTGGTGAAGGACTTATGATGTGTACACAAGAGCAATGCAACATATATTTTCTGATTGCATATGTAACGAAGAAACATAATTCAGGACATAGATTTACAGTAAAGCTCAAAAACCAACATTTCAGATGCAAACAAAGTTATTTAATGTTGGAAAGACTGCTGTGTACTTTCAGGAAGTCCCAAGTTCACTGAACAGAATAATCGTCCAGCTGAAGTGAGCACTTCACTTCCACACCGTCTTAAGCCCTATTCACACAGGACTATTGGGGACATCCAGTGATTTGTAGCGATTGCAGATATTATCTTTGATTTTAATATCATACAAATCTGCCTTGTCTGAAATTCCTGTGCAAATTACCTACTGTATTTAGTAAAGGCAGGCGTCTACTGCAGTACTAATGCTATGGGTCAAACTTTCTGTTATTGTAACCATAATTTGCTTTTGGTGTGCAATTTATTTTTCTTCTTCTTCTAGTTGCACAGTTTGTATGTTCCTCCTGTCATGAATAATGGAGGCAGGAATCAATTTTGGTCACAAACGTCAAGGTTTGTCTTGCTAAATCAGGAAGAGATCCAAGGCGCCAATGACTTCAGCAAATTTCATTATCGCGTGCAAATGTGTTTCACGAAATGCAGAGGTTGGGGAGTACTTCATTAATTACACGAGGTCCCCACATACTATTCCTGTGTGGCTTTATTGAGAATTGTCCTTGGTCCAAGCCAGCTTTCTCCTTTCAAAGAGTCTGGGAAGCTAAGTCCAGAATCAGAGTCACGTTGTTTGAAGAAATAAATTGTTGTGATGACATTGCTGCGGGAACATTTCAGTGTTTAAAATGGTAACGTAATAAGTACAAACTGGAACATAGGGTACACAATCAGTACAGAGAGACATTTAATACATACAGCACATTCAACAGTAGACTACACATATAAATTATATTTCTATATGCACACAGTGATATAACCCTTCATGAAGGATTCTATCACGATGTGCATTCAGACAGTAAGGCATAAAGTATGGTTGTAGCTGAGAATAGAAACAGATGCCAAGTGTCCAGCAGTGCATTAGAAGACTTTATGAGACAGATGTACTGTGCTGGGTAGCATGAAAAGAATAAGTTCTGGGTTTATGAAGCATGGCCATAATTCCTAAGGGTAGTCTGGCACAGTGTAATAAGACCAGTTCGGACATTACAAGCAACAGAAAGAAATGGAATGAGCAGTAACAGCGGTGGGGCTGCAGCCACAGGGGGAGTCCAGAGATTTGATGCAGCTGACGACTCAGTCAGTAATGATGAGGTTTGCTGTGTCCTGTAGGGAACACACACTCTTTATGAAACATGGTGGCTCATGTTGATGAATATTATTTGGATGCGTCACTCCCCTCTGAACTGGGCACCGAATGCCACCGTTTGAACTTGTATTTAAACCATCTATAAATGTTTTTTAAACTTTATCTTGGGAAAGTTTACTGAGCATGCAGATTCTGTTTCAGCAAAGCCTTAACTCACAGTTAGCTGCCCAGTGCAACCACAGTCTTCTACTGTTGGTCACTGAGCAGCTCAGATGGAGCAAATGACAGTCGTTGTTCACCTTCCCAGCCTAGATTTTACTGGTTGGTCTGGTATTTGAACCTTGCAGTCACAAGCCCACTTCTCTACGCTCAACTTCTCTATTCCACTGAGTAATGGCTGTTTCTTGGAAGTATTACATGTTTCATTTGACCAACTTCATCACCAAATGCTCATTTTACATCCAAGTTTTTCACCAACGCAAAAAACAAACAAAAAAAACAAAAAACAGTGGGTGCAGCAGATCAAAATCCTTCTTGCTAGACTTGTTTTCTTTAAGAAAGATTTCTGTATTTTTGTGCACATTTCCTACTCGAGTCTGCACATGTGACACTTGCCCTGCACCTGTTCTACCTCCTTACAGGTTCTGATAATGTTAGTGGTACTGTGAACAGATAAAAATGCATGTATGTTTTTGCACACTCTTACTTTTTGCCTACACATAGGAATGCATTTTTGTAAAAGGCACAGCTAATAACACACATCCAAAAGAGCACATTCTGCAGTCAGTATCTCCAAGTGATCTTATTGATAAGGTGTGTAGTTGTTTTTTGACACATGTACGTGCCATGACACTTTCTCTATAGCCTCCTGTGGACTTGTTAATGTCAATAAGATACTATTTGCACATCTTGTATGTTGCTTTAAAGTTCTTATCTTATAAAACTGTTTATACATATGTTTTATATACCTATTATATTTATTTACTCACTTACATCTGCTTATACCTATATGCACCATTTTTCCATAGGTAAGCAACAGAGACTGTGTAAGTAACTGTGTTCTTTCTCAGACCATTTTTACAATCTACTTAATGAAATTGTGGGCAACATATGTTTACATAACCCCGTTGTTTGCTTATTTTTATCCCCCTGTTGTGTGCTTGTATTATATTTCCTTTTCCCTGTCAAATCCTATTATTTGTGCTGCTGCAACAGTCTAATTTCCCCACTGGGATCAATAAAGTTTCTTATCTCATTATCTTCTCTCTTCTCTCTTCTCTTCTCTTCTCTTCTCTTCTCTTCTCTTCTCTTCTCTTCTCTTCTCTCCTTTTCTCTTCTCTTCTCTTCTCTTCTCTCTCCTCTTCTCTTCTCCTCTCTTCTTCTCTTCTCAGCTCTCATATCGTTAGGTCCAGGCAAAGCCAGGAACGGAAGGCCAGAGGTTCTGTCACAGATTGTTTTCCAAATGTGCAGCTGCAAAGTTGCTAATTGAAAGATGATGTCTTCAGCGGCATTCAGTGGCTCCAATTTGTTTCCCTTTTGGAAAATGACACCATGCACTTTGGTTGCATATTCAGAGTAGCCTAAAAGGTAAATAGTCCCTCGATGAGCACTCTTCCTTGCATTGGCTTAATGAAGGTTGTGGACCCATTTATTTAGCGTGAAACAGACAAATTTGTTCTGAGATTTTGTGTTGAACAACCTGTTTATTCGTAATTGATCTAATTGTCTGTGTTATGCACAAAATGTGTTTTGCACAAACGGAGGGCAGCATGCATCCCCATGCGCTGCTATCTATTCCACTGGCGCTTCGCAAATTAAAGCTGTATCTGCTCTTTCCGCCTTCAATCACTGTTGCTGTCAGAATTGTAATTCCTTCAGTCTTAATCTTGTATTATTATGCTAATGACAAGCAATCAAAAACATTTCAATGGTAAATTGAAAATGAAGAGCATTTCAACAGTGAACAATTCAACAGTGACAGCAAACTTGGCAGTGCTGAGATTTGGGAAGCATTTGGCTTGTCTTTTGTGTTTTGAATAACATTTGGCCGGAGTTGAGAACATAGAGAAATGTTGATTCAAGAGGCTTATCCTCAACCTTACCAAAGAGCTTGGGGCTTGGCAAAGAGGCTCAAATGAGTGGAGCACGTTCATCATTCTCATGAAGTAATGATTTATTTTATGTGCTAAACCCGAATAACTGGAAGGTAATGCACATGTTGCAATCTTTTAGCTCACTGGGTATGGAGGATAACACTGACATGTGATTTCCACTGGAGCCCACCCATGCTAAAAAAAAAGTCTCCACTCAAACTATTCTAAGATGCTTTGGAAGTGTCTAACAAATGATGCTCTCATCCAGAGCAACTCACAAGGATAGAGCAGGTAGTACTTTAGTGTTTTGCTCCGGGACAGTTTGTCATTGCTGTTGATGGATGGACACATTTGCTGTTGCAGGGATCAAACCTGTGATCTTTTGATTATGGGGCTATGTCTCTAATGACTAGGTCAAGCTGCTGCCATGTTATGTATGTTAGATCAGCGCAGTAGGATATAATGCAAGATGCTTGCTTTGAAATGTACTGGATTAAGTATAAAGGTCTCTAAAATTAAAATACCTAATTAAATTGATTAAAAATGCACATACAGGGAGAACAAGCAAACTCCACACAGAAAGAACCAGAGCCGAGATTGGATCCTTGGACCCTTTTGCTGTGAGGAACCATCATGCTTTGCAGATTAGGGCTGTCTATTAATGAAAAAACCAGCTCTCACACCCTTCCTGTTACACAAAGAACAAAGTGTGCTAACTCAACTTGCTGCCTGGAAGCAAGCTGTGCTGTTCCAGAGTGCAATGTCAGTCCATTGACACGGCGACTGTCTCAAAACTTGGCTCAGCCTTGAAACCCTCACCCTTGTACCCCATTGGTCTCTCAGTTTGGAAAAATTAGTCCTGGCTTACAGCTCTGCAAACACCAAGCCAGAACTCCTAAGGTCACCGATATTATTAGCAACACGCTGACATTTTGTTGCCATGACGAGCAACAGCAACAGCTGAACAACCCGAAGAACCAGTCAACCAAACAGCCCACTACTAAGGAGAATGAAAAATCCTTGAAACCCAATTATGGATGAACATAAGGGAAATGCTAATGAAATGGAAATTCCCCTCATATTGACGAACATGCCTCTAGAACAAGCAGTCATTGTTCCCGTATCAACTACAGACGTACAATACTGCTTTTTTTCTGCATGAACAGTAAATTACTGCTGTGCTGTCACTGTACCACCAACAGGGGGAAGTAGTAAGCTAACGATTAGAAAAGTGAACAAGCGGCCGCGGGGTTGTCGGTACGAGTCCCAGCTGCGAAAATCCGGGTGGAGGTAAGTGAAGGAGACACATAGAAGATACTTTGAAAGAACCTTTGAGCAAAGCACTTAACCCCCAAACTGCTCCAGTGAACCCGCTCAATAGAGGACTGCGGTGGTACTGGGAAGCTGCAACTCAAAGTAGGGGAGGCAAACTCCTCAGGATAAACACGATTTACAACACAAGTACAGATAAGACCTGCGTTTTCCTGCACGCATTCCACATGAGCAAGAATTTACTGCTGTACTGTAAACTGTAAACTTCGATCTGAAACCCACAACAAGTGGGATTTCAGATTTTCTCTTTTCAGCAGTCAGAAGTTAAAAAAGAGAGATGTAGCAGTCAAGAGCCTAGAAGCAATATCACATGGAGCTGTCAGGCTGCGGTGCCTAGGCGACACTTTCAAATGTAAACAAATCCACGGGATCAGATCATCTGATACGGGGATTATCATGGGGGATTTATCCGACCTAGCAGTTTAGAGTGTAAAGAGGGCTGTATATAGTTTTGAATGGACAGAATTGCACTAAATAGCAGTGAAATTGACTACTTGTCACTAAATTAGCTGACAAGCGGATGAATTGTTTCACACAGTTTGAGATTTTACACTTTGTTGTCACGTTTTTTGGTGTCTAATTGATAGGCTTGTTGACTCCTGCAGTTTCTGACTGGGTTCCTCTGAATGTGAAATTCAAAGCAGGCTATCGTGAGATTCATAGCAAAGGTTCCACCCATCCTTGTTTATTTCTCCCAGCTGTCCCCTCCATCTCTCTCTCTCTCTCTCTCTCTCTCT
>OMOV01104503.1:0-11438 GCA_900312565.1 Beryx splendens | reverse complement strand
TACACGACGCTCTTCCGATCTTACATAACACAACATCTATTGTACTGTACTGTTTATCTACCCTTAAAGTCACACTTGTGTCCACTTCAGAGTCGCTTCTTTTCTTCTCTGTTTCCATTTGTTCTGATGAAGATAAAGAAATGCTGTTTGTTACAGGAAAACGAGCAGCCTTAAGAACATTGAATACATTCATTCACTGACATTAATACACAACACTTGCAGTCACTGCTCAGAGGGGCTACAATTTCTACCTGACAGTGCAGGGTGGAGCAGCTTGCTAATGAGAGTTCCACAGAAAACGGACAGGTTCAGGCTCATGTCCTCTGTATCCCTGAGGTCATCAATGTGCACTGAGTGCCAGACTCCTTTGACACACGACAAAAAACATGCATTTTTTTTTCAATTCATGTAACATACAGTAAAAAAAGTCATTACATTTACAGCACATTAACCTCGTTCCACTTAATACTCACCTCCTTGGAAACCAATGTATTGAGATCGACTTGGGATCCTGGAAAGCTTGGCAATGAAAACCACACAACAGGTCTGATCGTCCAATGACATCAGGTAGTTCATGGTGCAGTATCTAGATACAGAGGGAATCACAAACACCCATAAACACCTGTAATTACTCTTTTGTGTATATGTATGTAATCAAATTGCATATCTGGTCAGGAGCCTAAGAGTGAGGCCTACTTTGCTGACGCTATGAGCTCGTCAGTGCAGTGGGATTCTTCTAGGTCCATCTGAACCAACAGAATGCGAAGAGACGGGCCACTATCTTGAAAGAAGCCCCTGAAATATTTAATGTGACAGATTGAGAGAAAAGATTAAAAACCAAAAAAGGAAATCCATGGTAATATCACTTGATTACAAACAGAGGTAGTGTACCGAATCTTGCCGCAGAAGGAGACCTCAGTATCAAACTGGTGGAGGGAGAGCAGGAGGATCTTGTCTGTGTGCTGGCCCAGAGCCTGAGCTACCACCTTAACATCTAATCTGGTTAGCAAGCTGGAGAATGTAGTCACCTTGGAAAAACAAAAACAGAAAGGAGACAGTGAGGTCAACAAATAGTTGCGGGATGACCAAAATACAACTTAAACTGTGGTTTATTGCTTACCTCCAGAAAATTGCTGGACCCCTGATGCTTATTGAGGTGAACTTCCAGGAAATCCCTGAGTGAGTGATGATGCTGTTGCTGGAAATACATCCTCTGAAGTCTCTCCCTCTCCTGGTTTGCCAAGTCTGAATACTTCAGCCTCAGCACAGAGTCAGGGGTGGCACAGTTCAACAAGAAACATTTGGCTGACTCAAAAACCTCTTCTTCCTCATTTTTACCAGAAGACACTGCACTGCTTTCTGCCTCCATCTTGTCCTCGTTCTCATCTGGGATATAATTCACTCCTGTGTCATCGTTCCGTACCTCAGGGGAGACATCATCAATCATTCCCACTGACACGCTTTTTTGCTCTTTCCCATCATTCTCTATATCCATTGCATCAACCGACTGATTGTCCTCTTCATCAGCTACCTCTTTGTGTCTGCTAGAAGTTGCCTCACGTGGTTCAACTTCTTTCATTGACTCCTCTTGCTGTACTGTTACTGCATTGTCCCTTATGTTTTGTGCTCTCCTGTCTAGTGCCTGTAACAGAGCACTGGCACAGGAATCACCGTGGAAGCCAACAAATATGTCAGACAGTTTGAAATCCCCTGAGGCCTCACCGGAGAATTCCTTCATCCACTCCTTGAGTTTGTCCAGAACCCTGCATTGCCATGGCGCCAGATCTGTACTCCTGTCTACCCTGTGTTTTTCAAGCCTATTGATGAGGGGCACTGGAAAGTGTTCATAGACCTTCTTCTGGTCCTCCACTACCACCAGTCTGAAGTTTTTGTGGACACGGCACTTGACTCTGTGGGAGCCAAGCCCCAGATCAACATACTGCTGTTTACTGAGGTAAACATAGTACTGGTTCAAAGCATCATACAGACTTTCATAAAGATTCTGCATGTTGAGGAGGATGACAGTGCGCCCGGTCTCCATGCATGTTTTCACCCGGTTCACATTCCGGCAGATTTGGGCATATTCTTGGTCCTTTGGGAATCCTGAGCCAAACACAATTTCAGGTGGTGGATGGTCTTCTTTGGCAAAGATCTGCTGCTGAAGGATGTGGAGAGCAGCATTGTTAGTGGTGAGCAAAAGGAGGTAACGGCTTTCTTGGCTGCTGTCGTGATCAAGATTTTTTTTGACCATTTGCAAGGTGCTTGGCCGTGGAATTCCTGTGAGATTTTGGGAGACCTCTTGGAAGAATATGACAGGGTCAAAACCCTCCGGCTGTCCACTGAAGTTACGCAAGATGGCTTCTACCAACTGCCTGTCATCCGGCTCTTGTTGCGAGGATTTGACTGTAGCAAAAAGCATCTTCACTAGGCTGTAAAAATCCCTGAGACCAAAGAACTGATTCTTTGCTGTCTCCTTACAGATACTCAAGAAGGCCTTAGCCAATGGTGGGAAGAGGTGTATGATTTTATGAAGAATTTGGCTGGAGGATGAACAAATTCCTTTGGCAGTTTCCACCAGTTCATTCTCACTGGGATCCCATCTGGATACAAATATTCCTCTGTTCATCTTTGCTGGGTCAAGAGCCCAGTTGGAGATACCAACAAAGCCAACCTTCATGTGTGGATCTGGCTTGTCGTTGTCAATGCAACCATCCTCCAAGAGGGGATGAAGGGTCTTCAAGGGCATTTGAGGGGAATCTTCTGCAAGACCTATCTCATCAAGGACCACCACTGACACATACTCGTCCATGTTTTTGTCCTTCTGAAAACGGGCACAGCTCCTGAATGTCCCTATGATGCCCTCGGGACTTGAGTGAGGACTGCATTGGAAGGAGACCATGTGAACTTGCTTGAGCTCCTTGAATAGTTCACAGTGGGAGTTCTGACCCTGCATGGCATCAGCGACCACTGTCTTCGCAAGTGACTTAGAGCTGCCTGGCTTGCCAACCAGAAAGAGCGGGATCCTGAGTTCAATGCAGACCACCATGAGAAACACATTCTCTTTAAGGGCTACATTTTTGGCTATGGTCTCCCTTGTCTCTATGTTCTGCAGGAAGAATTCTTGACAGGATGAAATCTCTTTTTGCAATGTTTCTGCAGAGCAGAAGGGGTTTGGAAAGTACCTACAGATTGCAGAGAGGTACTCTTCCTTTGACACCAGAGATGGGTAGTAGCAAACTCCTACTGCGAGAGCCAAGCACTTCAGTGTCTTCTCCGCCTTGCTGAGATTCTGGCAGTTGGGGAACAGGATATTACTATGCTGGTAAAACCAAACTAGCACTTTCATAGACCTCTCCACGTCTCTTAGACTCACAAAACTGCATTCATTTTTTCGACTCCGCATATATTTCTGAGAGGCTGCCAGAACATTTGAAATGATGTTTTCGCAACCCACTCGCATATCAAGGTTGTCAACTTTCCTCTGAACTATCTGTTTGATGTAGGAAAGTTCAGTTGAATCACTCAGCTGACCAAAATCCCACACTAAGGAAGCCATGCTTGGAGGCAGAGGATGAACTCTGTACACCAGTTGCCTCAGAGGGACTTTGCCAAGGCAGTCGTCCGTTTCCTCTGCCTTCACTCTGTATCCTAAGCCAGCACGTTCCAAACGTTCCACCATTTCGGGTGAATGCTTCCGGTAAGGATTGCAAGCAGCTATAATTTTCAAGCCGCTGTCTGTCCTCAGAGGATCCCCTTTCACGCTTCGATCACATAGGATTTCTTTGATGGCAAAAATGGCCTCTGTGGTGTTGGCCTCATCAAAGAACAGAATGGTGTCTAGTTTGTGTCTTCTGCGGTTCTTCTCAGCAAGTATCTCAGCCTCCTTCACTTTTGTGTAGATCATCTTAGCTGTAGTTCCACCATGAACTTTGACAAGTACCATGTTCTCCAACTGTCTTTCCTCTCTCTGCAGATCACAAAGGAAACGGACTAACCGGGTCTTTCCACAGCCAGTCTCTCCCATGATGACCACTGGAATTTCACATCGGAATCTCATGTGGATGGCTAACATCTTCATCACATTGTCAGCAGTGAGCTCATATGTTGGGTCTGGATCAAATTCTCTGTTCATCATTCCTTTTTCAGCACCAACAACACATGAGATCCTCCTGATTTTGTCTGATCGAAGCAACTGATCAAAGTCTTCAGTGAGACAGATTCTTTGGCGCGCCAAACCTTCAAAAAGTTGGTGTGTCATCACATCTACTATCAGGACTTTGTTGCTGTGAGGATCAATTGCATTGAGGTTGTTTCCCCTTGAACTTCTCTTCACATGAAAGCCGAGGAATGACATTGAGCATCGGTCTGCATTAAAGAAAATGTATGGATGAGACTCGCTTTCCCAATGCTTACGAATCGTCAGACGGGCTAGAAGGTCATCCTCCGGGCTGTTATCAAAGTGCAGCAAGGGGCTTTCATCAGATGTGTTCATAGATGGTGAGGCAAAATCTCGTGCCATCAGAATCATGAACTTCACAATGAAGCCCTTGAAACCAGGCAGATGGTCTGCAAGAAAATCTGGATCACAGAAAATGGAGTTCTCACAGTCTTTCAGCTGCACATTGAGGAACCAAGAGAAGTTCTTCAACTCAGCCCAAGATGGATCTTGCATTCCACAGTGTGCCAGGAAGTGGTTTAGACAGTCGATAGGATCGCCCACTTTGGACCCTTCCTGGTACTTAAACTGATCCAGGTTCTGATGCCTGTTGAAGAGCCTTAAGAATTGATAAGGTCTCTGAATTCCCTCACTGCAAAACTCCTGCTCATCCATGAGTGGGTCTAAGGTCCTCCTCGTCAACATCCCTCGATCAGCCAACTGTTTCACCTCTTTTGGAGGTCTACAATGGATGGTAGGCAGAATGTCAAGAAGTCCAACATTCATCTATGTGAGCAAATCAAACAGACAGAAATCAGTTCACAATTAAATCATGAATCACCTGTCTTCTGCTCTATCTCAGCAGACATTCAACAATATTACACGTCTAAAGTGACATTTCTACCTGCTTTGGTTGGTTATGAGGGTGTGCGTGTGGTCTCAGGACCTCAACAGTGATCAAGTGAGCTACATTCCTTCTCCACAGCATTCCCTGGCTGTCACTCAAACAGCTCAGAACTAACAGATGAAACAGGAGCTCCTCCAGACCAGAATGAACCTAACAATTAACAAATGGAAGAAAAAAGATGATTCTCAAGTGCACCCTTCAACAGAGCCACCTATAAATGCAGTTGTTAACGCTTTAAATATTCTGAAACCAGCTGCGACAGACTTACACCAGCAGCGTCGATGTGAAGGAGCACAGGGTCCTGCTCTCTCAAAGGTGCCAGTCTTACTGATAGAGTCTGAATCAAGGAGTCTGCATCAATCCTTGGCTCAATCAACCTGATCCTAATATGTTTTGCCCTGGGAGATTTCTGCTGGAACTTCTCAAACAAACGGTCAACATAAAGGGATTTCCCTATTGAGAGAAGTAAGATCTATGTTATGGAAGGTCATTTACATGTCTTATTTCAATTTAAAATATTTTATTATTATGTAAATTTTAACACTGTGACTTAAAAATGTCTTGGGAAGGAAAAAAGAGGTGGAATGACATAACATGTGCAATTGTAATGTTTTAGTAAGAAACAAAGCAATAACAAAGTTTTCACATGCAAAATTCTTTGTTGCTGCTATAATATATTTTTATTAATGGCATGCGCGCCAACATATGACATTAGCCAAACAAGTTCTTACCAACTGCAGGGCGTACAGATGACACCACCCAGACTGACTGCCGCTCTGGAGAAATCAGTGAGACGGGGTTTTGTGGGAATGGAACAGTGAAGTGGTGGTGAAGATATTTCCTGGCACTCTCTGCTATTACACCCACGCCGGCCTGCACTTTGTGGTTGCTGAAGAAAGAGGGCACATATCTGTGCTGGTGGCCAAGGGGACTGACCATCATCAAACGATATTGGGGGCTGGCACTTCTCTCAAGGCACTCAAAGAGCTCCCCCAGGGCCACGCTGACATCATAGCCCAACAGCCCTGGATTTACCAGAGAATAGATCCTTTGCCAGCTTCCTGTGGAGCCTTGGCCCAGAGCTCGACGAAGAAAGATCTCCACCTCCTCCTCTGTGGTCTCCTCTCTGCAGAGTAGCACCTCATCGGTGGATGGCAGAGGCTGCTCTGGGCTCTCCATGTAAAAAGACAGGACGGTTGTCAAAACCTCTTCAGTGGGACAAAGAATTAGATTGGGCTTTCCCTCCTGGAGCGCAGGTGGCAGCTTCCGCATCACATGCTGTTGGTTCATTCCAGAGAGATGTGAGAGAAAGTGGGCCAGAGTTGAGATGTCCAAGTACTGGTTGAGGTACTGTGGCATGTCATCCTTGAATTGCCTCCAGAGGTCTTCAAGGTCCTCAGCACCCTTCCCCGTGGCATCAACTTGGGTCAGCGGGGAGCAATCAACACCATCATGATCCCACTCAGCAACACTATCATCCTCATCCTCTGAGGAAAACTGAATTAAATACTCAGTCTCTTCCATGTCCCCTTCATGCTGTCTCGGCCAAGCTGATATTAAGTCCATGGAGGGCTCGTAATCTTGATCACCATAATCAAACTCATCACCTTCCAGTGCATCGTGCTGAGACTGTGGCTTCAAAGTCTTACCTGTTGCATTAGCATAAGCAACTCTGATATCAGCCAGGGTGCACTGAGGCTTTATGGGAAAAAGTAAATTCCATAATTGTTGAGGAGCTGAGGCTTGCCCTTGACACACATCGTGTATCCAAAGGCATAGGTACACCATCTGCTCTGAGGTGTAGTGGTTCAGCATGTTGAAGTGTGAGCGCTTCTCACTGATAAAGGAACACCATTCCTTATGGCAGGTTTCCATGGAATGACACAGCTTTTGTAGCTGCTCAATCACATCCCCACAGTACACCATATCTTTACCCTTCAGGGATAAGAATGTCACTTGGATGCATGGCTGCTGCTCTGGGCAGCACTGGACCTGAGCGTGCCATTCCCTGAAAAGCATGTTGCCTGATGTTTGCATCTGAAGAAGGACAGTGCCCAGTCGCTGAACTCCTTCAAAAACCTACAGTATATGGAGAGAGGGGGGGGGATTCATACAATTTATCTCAACACATAATTTAGGTCATACACATTGGGCTTAAAGCTATAGTGCGGAACTTTTGTCTCCCCGTTCTGGCAGTGAGAGTACGTGCTTAATGCTGCATTCATGTGGTGTCGGAATAATGAGTTCCTGACCGTTTCCTTTGCTCTTCGTTGTCACGCAGAAACTGGAAACAGCTATCAATGTGTTGTTTAAATGCTCTGAGCAATAAAATACAACATATCTTCTTTGTAGCGTCCATGTTGTTTCGACATTACGACTTAAAAGCTCATGAACACACCGGAGTCGGAAGAACGACTTCCCATCTCGGGAAATGGGACCATCTGAGGAGCACATGAATGCAGCATTTGTCATAGGCTCCGCCGTAGCCTAGCCCGTCGCTACTGTTGTGGCTGTAAAACAGTGGATAAATTGTTTTGAGCGTCACATAACTCCCACAAAATAGCTTGTTTCACTATCAGAACTTGATCCATTCCATCCAATAATATTTGGAAAGTCTAGAAGAGCCACACAATTGAATTATTTTATCCCCATTCCAGTTATCAGAGGGCTAACCGGAAGTTAGCCGGCTTAGCCGGTGGAAGTCTCTGGTGCGCATGCTCTGCCCACTCAAACGGCCAGCGTGGGAATGTCGTCGAGCGACATCAGATTTAAAACTCTGTATACTGTGACATACAGAGAGATTTATCTGGCTGTGACAGGCTTAATCAGCATTGTGTGAATTCGTTTGGCAAGGGCTTGAATGCAACAGATGTTAATTTATATATAAAAGTTCCGCACTAGAGCTTTAATATTCAAATTGATTATATTTGAAATTGAAAATTCCACTGACCTGTGTGAACCGATTGACTTGTTCTCTGCCATGCTCTCCTTTTGATGACATGAGCATGAGTTTGTTCTGCAGCTCCAGCAGGTCCTCAATTCTGTAGCTCTTCTCTTCGCTGCCCTTTTTCACTTTGACCAGCAGGAGGCTTTGTAGGCATCTCTGCAAACACATGGAAAACAGAAACCAAATCAGTCATGAATAGCATAAATTATTGATAAGATTTGTTGAGCTATATTTGGTTTACATTACACATTGTCATCATCTCCACTTACCTTCTCTGTGTTTTCTTCAGACCATCCTATGTGATAAACCCCCTGGGCATTAATGGAAGAGGCCAGAGAGAGAGAGGACTGCTCCACAGAACCATGCGCCTCCTTCAGTCCTTTCAGCCAGCTCAGCAAACGAGTAGATTCTCTCTGGATAGCAAAACCGGTAGCATCATTTTCATTTTGCCACAGCAACAGTGGTTTACATACTGCACAAATATAAGGGAGAAATAGGTACCAATTTGTCTGGTAGTTTGTCATCTCTACATTGGGTATCCCACACTTGCTTAGCACAGTTCATGAACCCATCAAAGCCAGCACTCGGGGAGAGAGAGTAGAGCAGGGGGCCGTAGCCCATCACTGCATCATCGAAGCAGGCCACTTGGTCTATCTCTGTGTCATTCTCTCCAGCAGATATGGAGGCCAGGTCAACAAAGACCTTCACGTCTCTCATATCTGTTAAGGGAACATGGAAGTTATTGACAGAGCAGGCAGGCATCTTCGTAAGATTGAAAGATAATATACTGCCCTAGAATTACAGCTTTATTTAAAATAAATAAATCATCGGCATTCAATGAAGGCAAATATGTTTCTGCATGAATAGATAGACATCAAGTCAGTGCCTTACCTTTGAGGTTCTCTTTGACCCAGCTGACTAGAGTATGGCTCGCTAGAAACTCCTCCAGACAGGCAGTGTGCTGCTTGGTGACTGTGGATAGCTGTTGCTTGGCACGTAGCAGGTCATCAGTGATGGACCCCAAGGCCCTCTGCTTAAATGTGTCTTCTTCCTGTAACATTTATTTCAAGAATTATAATATGCATTGACAAGAAAAGTACATTTGCCGGAGAAAATGTGTGGGCTAGCTGAAAGTATCTGGAAGTGATTCCTTCAGCTTGAAAGATTAAACATTGAATCATTATGCAGTTATGCAGTCAATATACAGTCACGGCAGTTAATCTTTTTGAAGTGTTTGCAATTTGACCACCAAATATTGCTGTTCACTCTGCCATTCATTTCTACTTCATTTCTAAAAAATTACCAATAACAGCATGTGCAACTACCCTAAAGTACCTGAACATATTAGAGGTGGAGTGAAAAATAATAGTAATTAAAATAATAAAATCAAGGGTATAACAAAAGTGTCTTTTCTTTTTAGCTAGTACATTAACAAATAAATTCTATAATAAATACTGTAATTGGAATTATATATGATCACAACACTATTACCAGCTGGGTGAGACTCTGGATTTCACTGAAGTTCCCAGAAAGCTCCATTTTTGCAGCAATCTTCAGCATTGCACTGGCTGCGGCTGCTGCCTCATGGAGCTGTCGATACTCCTGGATTTGACGAAGTCTCAGCCCCACCCAGTTGTTCTCAAAGCTAAACCCTTCCTGCCTACAAAAACAGTCAGACATCAGACTCAGCTCCTTCTTCATTAGCTTCCCGTCTCCCTGGTCTCCTGTGTCCACCAAAGCCTGGTCAAGCTCCTTGAAAGTGATGTCTTCATTAGCAATTTTGAGGCCAAGGCGATAGAAATCTGTCAGTAGCGGTTTCCAGATTGTGTCATAGATCTGTGTTAGGGTTACTGGAACAGGCACTGTGCACGGTTGCCCTCTTAAGGCCACAGTTGCAGCCTGCTTGACCCAAGCGGTGAGAATCAGGTTGCTCTGATACAGGGAGTGCATTCCACTGGCCATTTCGAGGACGTTCTGACTGGTGCTATACCAGAGGACCTGGCAAGAACCTGTCTCCCTCAACTTCATCTGGCCATCAAAGGGTTGAACCAGCACCAGTTTGTTGAGGTTTACAGACTGGAGATCTTCTCTGTGTTGATCCTCAAGGGTGGACATCTCAGCAACTGGTTAAAAAGTTACAATAAAACAGTAATAGTTAAATCTTTTACTGAAAAACTGAGCTAAGCATTTGCAAAGTGTCTTTACATAATTTCAGTCATTAATGAGGGAACTAATGATTGCTGTAGTTATTCTCACCTGTGATGCTTTCTGTAACCTTCGCTAACATCTTTATCAGTGTGTCCATATGCCGTCTCTGCTGATTGAAAGATTTCAGAGCTGTCTCTCTCTGAGCCAGAAGACCCTCTGCATCGGCAGGGAGGGTCTCCAACTTGGTATCTTTCCTGTCTGTGGAAGAGATTACACAACTAACATTAACCAATACGGTGTTTTTCATTTAGTGGGGAATTTAGTGTAGTAATCATGGAGGCCATTGTCATACTCATGCATGTGAATATACAAATAGAAGTGAAGATTCATACAATGGTGGTAAAGTCTCTTAAACTGCTCTTTGTATCGCAGGGTGGTCTGTAGGTGTCCCAGTGGTACATGTCCTTGAAATAGTGCTTCCACCAGGGATGCCAGTGTGCTCTGACATCCTTGGATAACCTGCTGTGCGGCATCATCCACCCGTATGGCCTTCCAATCTGCCGCACCAGAAGAATGTATAGAAGATATTGTGAACATCGGGGGGGGAAAACTGCATAAATTAAATATCCTCAAAAAAAATTATAAAATACCATTAGAAAGAAGGTGGCTGATGGCAGACTGTGGATCAAGCAGCTGGACCACAGAGTTTTCTCCAAACCGTGCTGCTGACTCAACCACAATGGCAGACAGGATTGGGTCAGGGACATCCTTTACTCTGGAGGTCAGACTCTGCATCAGTTCCCCCTCTTTCCCCGCCTGAAAACATGGATGTGCTCAGTACAATCAACTTCAATCAATTGGTTTGAAAAGTAATCGATTTGGAAAATCTGAGCAGGGAAGACCATGAAAAGAGCTCTCCCCTTCCTAAACAAGTGCCATTTTAAGATAGACTGCTCATCAAGATGAGTGACAAGTGTTAGGGCAGGAAGCTGACCAGCTGAGGGGGAGGGGAGGGGAGGGGGGACTAAAAACACACTTTCTGTCTCAAGGCAAAAAGTTGCAGATTGTAGCTTTAGAAAAGAAATCATGTACCTGGCAGATGCTCTTGATAGCAGACTGACACAGCTCGTGGAAACAGGTCTGTACGATATCATGGCTTCTCCTTAAAGCTCCCATGGATGAGTCAAGGCAGCACACCATTACTTTATCCACGTCACTGGCCTGTGGAGAAAAATAAACAACTCAGCTGTAACAGCATACTAAATGTGTGTGTGTGTGTG
>OMOV01104475.1:1725-16911 GCA_900312565.1 Beryx splendens | reverse complement strand
CCTCCCTCCCTTTGTGAATGTGGCTGTAGTTTATGGTGTATTCACATGATGTGGGAATATTCGTTTGAGTGACTTGATGGCTGAAAGCAACAACTTGGAAGTGTCCATGAAAGTGATGCAATGAATACAGGTTTTTCTACCATTGTTTGCTCACTCTCTTTGATTTTTAACTGTCCATGTTTTGAACCAAAGTTATTAGAATGACTTTGTAGTGATGACCTAAACAGTTAGTATATGATATTCTCATGAACAAAATACTACAAATAGGCTTTTAAATTCTGTGGTAGCATGTCCCTCCTTGGACTCCCAAGCTATAATGATCTTCAGGTTTTTGCCACCTTTATGTGTTTTCCTTTATGTGTTCGCCTGTTTGTCTGCTTCTTTGGTCCATTCAAGTCAAAGGAGGTTGTGGGGGATAGCTTGGTTTGGTGAACCCGAGATTTCTCTGTTTTACTTCCAAAGAGCCTCATCGCCTTTGGAAGAAGCCTCTGTGTGAGTAATGAGACTGAAACTTGGGTCGTTCCTCATCTTGGCTCGCCAGCTGACGAAGTCAACAAACGCAACACAGGGAGGGAGCAGAACACAAATTCCCTGCTTGTAGCCAAAGCCAAGAGTTTACCATGTTTCTTCTAGGATGAAGGGCAGCATTTGAGCAATCAGGTTGACACCACAAACTGTGTTAATCAAAGTGGGGATGGAAAGACGTTTCTCTGCCTTGGTTGACTGAAATTCCATCAGCAGATCACTCAGCTCTTTCAGTTTTGGGTAATCTTTGTTAGTTATCTTTGGCAAACCGTCAACCTGTTTGAACTGCACTCTTGCCACCTCTAGGAAACCATGGGCACTCTTCCAGCCTGTCCCACATCATCCTCTCTGTGGGTGATTCATGTAGACAACCCTTACCCTCTTGACATGTTCTACAGACTCATTTCCAAGCTTTTATAGGAAGACATCTATTTTTTCACTGGACATCAGATCCAAGTCTCTGATGTCTTTGTTTTTTTCGCAAGTGAGAGGCACACAGTTTCCACTTGTGCCTGAGCCATGGCAGCCAAAGAGCCTCTAGGTGAGCTTTAACCCCGTGATAAGGAAAAGGTCTTCTTGGCTTTCAACGTAGATGTTATTGGCTTCTCAGTCATGTTGAGATCAGGGATGGGTTACCTGCACAGACAGTTTTATTGCTGTCTTAAGCTGCTCTTGGTGCTTTGGCATAGGAGCAGTGTTGTCAGCATGAACTGCAAAGTCTTTCCTGCTAGAAAGCCGTTGTTTAACTGTTCTATATCAACTGCCTTTTGGACAGACTTTGACAAGACGGATCTTAGAGCAGGACCTTAGCGGTGAATTCTCCACCGCAGACTTGTGTGTGTGTGCGCACTGAGATGTCACATCAGAGGGTGGCAAGGCGTCATCCTCCCTGTCTTGCTGTGGCGCAGAGTGCTGGTCCCAGGTGGAGAGCACAGCTTTTCCTCTCACTTTCACATTGTTAACTTTCAGTGCTGTGTTTGCAGTTTTAGGGATGTGTGCTGTGCAATATCTTCTCCCAGGCTTACCTGTACTTTCGGTGTTAATCTGAACTAGTCTAATGCCTTTGGCGAGATTGTTTTTTTACTGTTCTGTCCTCATTACACATGACTAAGTGTATCTTGAAAGAAAGGTAAGCGCCTTCCTTTCTGTAGCCACTAGAGACAAACAGAGCTCCTGTCTCCAGAGTGATGATGAAAGGAAGGTGTTTTCCTATCTGTCATGTTACCCTTAGTAACAAGTAATTTGCACAGAAGATGAAAGTTTATGTTATTGTGCAATTCCTCCCAGGCATGGTGTGCAAATACTCCCAGGCATGTTGTGAGACAGATTAGTCCTTACAGGAAAGCATTTGCTCATTTTGTTACGGTTAAAGGAGATTTTACACATACTTATCACTAAGTGATGGGATCACCGCAATGGAGTGTGAAATATTTAATATTTTTTGTTGAGACTAGAGAAAATTAAAACATTAATTTTTTTGTATTATCTGCTATCACGTGATCCTTGAGCTATAGGAAAAGTTAGATGGTAATAGTAAGTATCATTCTGATTCAAAATAAGACAAAAATAGCATTACATGCTTTCCCTTGCCACTATAATCATATACAGCTTTAACATTTTAATTAACGCTTTTACCATTAATGCTATCTTGTTACTTGAAGCAAACAGGAAACAAAGCTTTTCAGTTGCATAGTAAACCCTGATTAATTTTATTTACATATAGCAGTTTTAGGTATTTGTCCATAACTTCATGGATCGATTTTGATACACATACTAATAAGTGTCATGGAGCACAAATCATTTTTCTCAAGAAAATGTAGAAACATAATAGATATGTTATGTCTTTTGTACTGAAAATGAGCGATGCATGCCCAACTCATTATGGTCTATGATATGGTCTACCACCTACAGATATTTGTTCAGTATGAATTACATGGCTAAGTTTGTTATATGGTTTGAATTAGTAAAGCTGTACTGTTTGTATTCCTGCACTTCAGGCATTCCAAGTGTTCCTGCGCAGCCACTTTCTGCTCAAAATGTATTATCTTGTTTCTTTGTAATGTTGTATTGATGTTAAAGGACTAACACTGGACATGGCATGTTTCTAGGATGTGCTATAAAGCAATACTTCACACATATCCACATGTACTGCACACAATCATGTTCTCCCTGTCACCACAGATGGAGCAAATAATCACCATATTATCAGTGTTACTCTTTCATACAACCTGTCTAACCTGCTGTTTCCCTGCCTTACCCCCTCATGCTATCAGTGGCTGGGACAAAAAACAAAGCGAAAGGTGAGTTATTGCCTCCATTTTCTTGCCACATGATTTATGTTGGACACAGTTCCCAATAAACAATGTTTGGATCGCCCTTTTATCTCCCCCTAGAGCCCCGGGAAGCATTAACATACATTCCCCGCCTGCTGCAAGCCTTTCTGGGGATTTTTTTAACCTTTATATATCCATGAAAAGGTTTGCTGAACATGCTCGCTCTTTTTCAGAAACAACCTGTTTCACATTCATATGGATTCACACAGCCACACCAGGGAGCTGCCCGGTGCAACCAGTCTTGCTTTTCCGTTATTTCTACTGTTGGCCGGTGTGCAGCTCCACTGGAGCAGTTTGGGGGTTGTTGCTGGTTCAAGGGCATCTCAATGGTAGTGGAGGGAGGAGAGAGTGTTGCTCATTTGCTTTCCCCACCCAGATTTTCCCAGACAGACTGTGCATTCAATCTGGACACCGTCTGGTCATACGGCAGCTTCTCAAAGTTTTTTGGTTACTGCTGCCCTTCAAAATGTAATGCTTAGTCTTAATTGTATCGATTATTGGTATTCCTTTTGATATTATTGATTCTGATATGGCCTTATAAATTGGCTTTTTTTTGAAGATTCATTATGCACTGGGCTGAGAGTTCCAGCATTTTTGTTTGCTGCTCACTCAAGAATTACTTCTTTGAGAAAAATATTCTGACACAGAATATTTGATTATGATTTACTTTCATATTTCATTTACATGTTCTGTTATTTCTTGTTATTGTGTTGTGTCATTGCTTCTTCTGATACTATAACTGCATCCTCTATAGCATCCCAACACTAAAACCCCAGTGATTCTGCTTGTATAGGATTTTTTTTATTTTTTTGCTGCCAGTGTTACTTCCATGCTAGATTAAGTGAAAATTTGACTTTCTGGGGATTCTTGATAATTTTGTGTAAGCCAATGAAAAAGGACACAAGTGAAATCGATCCTCCTATTAGTTACTTACATGGCTACATTATCATTCTAATCTCAAATATTGATGCATTAATTACACCAGTGTTTTTCTTTGACAAGAGTTCAACCGAACCAAGAGATTAATGTACATGACTGAGAGTTTCTTCTTTTTTTTCCTGTTTTAAATGCAGTGTTTTCTAATTACAGAAGGACTCATTAGGAAGCTAGTTTTTAATTAATGGGAGATACACATTCAGCAGTCATATGGTTGAATCCTAGTGCAACATTTGGAAGCTATTTTGAACATACTTTACTTAGATGTGCAATATAGATAAACATATGTATGTGCCTTATATTGCTTTCTTAGCACTCTAATCACAGATAATAACACCGGTTAATAACGCATTCTTAACACCTGAACATAATGAATAAAATGAATGAATATAATGAATACAATGAATACTGTAGTTTATTGAACAGAATACATTATTGGTTGTGTTAACTAATTATTTGATGACGTCATGGTCATGTGTGATCATGGTCTCAGAGAAGTCCAGCAAAAAGATGACTAAAACGGTGTCGGCTGACTCTTTGTTTATTTGTGTTAGTTAAAGTAATAAAACACAACAGTGGCAATGAGGATAATAATTTAAAAAAAGGAACGACACAATCTGCAACAACATTTACCTGACAAACTGCATGGAGACGGAGTCTGTGTAGATGGAAAAAGTCGAAGTTACCGCAGATCTGAAGGGGATTCAAGCAGAGCTTTTGCTGCATGAGGACGGGCATCTTAAAGGGACATACTGCTAATTAGTAAGTGAAGAGTCTACATGGAAAGTGAGTAAACTCCAAAGATGGCTGGTTACATAGGGAACATAGACACTTTTGACAGTACAACAGATGATTGGAAAGGCTGTGAAAGGCTGGAGTACTGTTTTGAGGCCAATAATATTAAGGATGAAAAGTTTGTGTCATTGCTGCTGAGCGCTATGGAAGGAAAAGCCTATAGCTTATTAAGGAGTCTGACTGCCCCAATTAAGCTAGCTGAGCTGGATTATGCAACTCTGGTAAAGACAAATGAGAGACCACTTGACACCTAAGCCACTGGTGATTGCAGAGCATTTTAGATTTTATAAACGCAACGAGCATGAGGGAGAGTCCACTGGAGCATATGTAGCAGACTTAATGAGACTGTCTGAACACTGCGAGTTTGGACAGGGACTGAATGATGCTTTGAGAGACCGTCTGGTATGCGGACTACTGAATGAAGGGATTCAGAAGAAATTGCTAACAGAGAAGAGACTTGAGTTTAAACGAGCTTTCGATATCGCTGTTTCCATGGAAACAGCCACAAGGGACACTGTAGAGCTACAGTCAGGGGTGAAAACAACTGTAAATGTGAACAAAATGACAGCTGCAAACAAACAGAAAGGAAAAGGTCAGAATGAGCTCTGTTACCGATGTGGAAGAGGTTCACAAACACCATCTGAGTGCAGATTCAGGAATGAAAAGTGTAGTAAATGCAACAAAGTGGGACACGTTCAGCAAGCATGTCATTCTGGCAAATTCAAAGTCTACACAACAGAGAAAAAGTCATACAGAGACACTCAGAAAGGAAATGTGCATGCAGTCACAGACAAATCAGATGAAGACAGTGACACTGGAATTGCTATAGGAGATCTACAATGTAAGAGATGAGTCAACTGAACCCATCTGGCTCAAGCCACATGTGAATGGCAAGACCATACTTATGGAACTGGACACAGGCTCAGCATATTCTGTAATGTCGCAAAGCGAATTTGAGAGCCATTTCACACGTGAAGCTATGCAGATCCAGGAAGATCCTTACGATCCAGGAAGATCCTTAAAACCTACAGAGGTGAAAGGATAGTGCCTGTTGGTGTGGCACGAGTGAAAGTAAAGTACAACAACCAACAGCGTAAGTTGAATCTGTATGTGGTCAAGACAGGTGGACCAGCACTCTGGGGATGTGATTGGCAATGGAAAACCCGCCTTGATTGGGCAACCATAAAGTTTGGGCTATGTCCAATATCCAATCACCCACACAACAGAAATTGGACGAAATTCTGCAAGGGGCTGCACCTGTATTCCAAGAAGCAATAGGAACACTTTGCCAAATCAAGAGAAAGATAGCGCTCAACAGTGATGCCACACCCAAGTTCCACAAAGCAAGGCCAGTTCTCTATGCTATTCAACAAAAAGTTGAATCTGAACTTGATAGGATGGAGAATCAAGGAATCCTGTCTAAGGTTGACTGAAGCCCGTGGGCCACACCAATAGTTCCTGTGGCAAGGAAGACAGGAAACATCAGACTGTGGTGACTTTAGTCTCCATAAATCCTGTGCTGCAGGCAGAGCAGTACCCCCTAACATGAAAAGAGGACGCATTTGCTAATCTCGCTGGTGGACAGAAGTTCAGTAAAGTGGATCTGTCCGAAGCTTACATGCAGATGGAGATGGAGGAGGACTCCCAAGGTGTTTTTGACTATAAACACACATAAAGGGCTCCATCGCTACAACAGGCTAGTCTATGGAGTTGCTTCAGCACCAGCCATATGGCAGAGGGCCATGGATCAGGTGCTACAGGGCTGCCCAGGCACTCAGTGTTATTTGGATGACATCATAATTACAGGATCCAATGACACAGACCATCTAGAGAACCTGTCACGGCTGAAGAGGAGGAAAGGAAGGGAGGACCCAAACGCCAAGCCGGCTGGAGAATAATCCGTTTATTCTTAACAAAAACACGGGAACACGGGAACATGACATGAACAGCACGAAACATAAATAAAGACACGACAAAGAACATGAACAAACACAGAACCTAAATACAGACAAGACTAATGAAACATGGGGAACAGGTGTGTGGCATTGGGGAAAGTCCGGGAGCTGATTGGCTGGGAGCAGGGCAGACATGACGAGGCTGATAGAACACAGGTGTGTAGTTGAGCAGGGGGAAGGGAAAGCCCAAGGAAACACACGGGCTTGAAACATGACGCAGACAGGGGCAAAACATAACAAAATGACGGATCATGACAGAACCTACAGAGGGTCTTAAAGAGACTGGAGGATTATGGGCTTCCGGCATGAAGTGACAAGTGTGAGTTCTTCAAAATGAGCATTGCATACTCTGGCCACATTATTGATGCAGATGGACTGCATAAGTGTGAGAAGAAGATTCAGGCTTTTGTCAATGCCCCACAGCCACAGGACGTGTCACAACTGCATTCTTTTCTAGGTTTTGTGATTTACTACAATGGGTTTTTGCCAAACCTAGCAACGGTGTTCCACCCCCTGAACCAGCTGCTACAGGCAGGAAAAAATGGCTGTGGACAAAACAATGCGACAAACCATTTCAAGACGCAAAGAAAATCATAACCTCTGACACTGTGCTGACAAACTTTGACCCACAAAAACCTGTGAGGGTGGCTTACGATGCCTCATTGTACAGAATTGGTGTTGTGATGTCACATGTTATGGATGATGGAAGTCTTCGCATCACGATCCCATACACCTACTGAAAGAAATTATTCTCAGATCGACCGGGAGGTGTTGAGTCTAATTTGGGGAGTGAAACGCTTCAATCAGTACTTGTATGGCAAGCAGTTCACCCTCATCACAGACCATCAGCTGTTGGTAGCTATCTGCAGTCCACAGAAGGGAATTCCACTGACAGCAGCTGCCCGAATGCAGAGATGGGATTTGTTCCTTGGAGGACATAAGCACAAAATTGAGTTCAGGCGAACACACAAGCATGCTAACAGATGGGCTTTCACATTTGCCTCTTTCTACAAGTGTAAAGTCAACAAAGGAGAACACACCACTTGAGAGACAAGACGAGATCCTACTCTGTCTCAAGTGTACAGGGCAACACAGAATGGCTGGAATATACAACAGAGGAGCCAGCTTTCTCAGTTCTACCAATTGATGAGCTCACCCTGGATAATGGATGTATCATGTGGGACCTTAGAGTCATCATACCTTCCAAGCTGCGAGTTATAGAATTTGGAGGAGCTTCATGTTTGTCATTTAGGAGTTGCAAAGATGAAGGCACTGGCAAGAAGTTTTGTATGGTGGCCAGGCCTGGACCAGCAGATAGAGGAGCTTGCCATACATTTGCCCGGGACGTCAGCATGTGCAGAAGATGCCGAAAGCTGCACCTCTTCATCCCTGGGAATGGCCAGCAATGCATGGCAGAGGATTCATGTTGATTTTGCAGTACCTTTCATGAATACAACTTTCCTTGTGGTGGTTAATGCATTTCAAAATGGCCATTCAGGTACTGAGAGAACTGTTTTCCACAACTGGAGTTCTAGAGCAGCTAGTTAGCGACAATGGGCCACCGTTTACTTCAGAGGAGTTTTAGAAATTTCTCAAGTACAGTGGGATTAGGTACATTACCTCAGCTCCATTCCACCCTTCTACAAATGCTGAGAGGTTCATGCAGAGCTTGAAAAATGGACTACAAGCAATGGTGAATGACCGCACCACACTGCAGCAGAAGCTCACCAACTTCTTGTTTGCATATCGCAATGCAACCCACTCTACAACAAACCAGACCCCTGCCATGCTGATTCTGGGACGTTCCTTACGTTCTCGACTGGATTTATTGAGACCCAACCTTCGGAGGAGTGCTTAGGAGAAACAGATGAAGCAATGTCAGAATCAAGGGATGACCTGGGAACTGGAGACAGGAGAGACTGTATTCACCAGAGATTACAGAGGACATCGCAAATGGATACCTGCCAAGGTTAAGGAGCAAACTGGACCTCTCGCCTATACAGTAGAGATTACCCCTGGAGTCATCTGGAGACGTCATATTGACCAGCTGAGAAGATCTGGAGCTGCAACTCAGGAGGAGCTGCCAGATGTTGGTACAGCACCTACAGTACCATCCAAATCTCCATCAGCTGCGGCAAATGTAACTGAGGAACCGGAGGTTGCATCCCAAACTGTACTGCAACACTCACCTGCACAGGCAGTTCCGTAAAGAGAGACGTTACCCTACACGAGCAGATAACTCACTACAGTGCCTTAACTTGTAAAGAAAACATAAATGGCAAAGAATAGCTGTGGCCTGTATAAAGTTAACATCTCTCTACTAATTCCAGGAATCTCTGTCTGTGTGTTTTTAGCATATCTCAAGGACCGTTCGTCCGACCGACTTCACACTTGGCGGGTGTATTGCTAGGGACCCGGGGAACTGCAGTGTTGGATTTGGTGCAATTTGGACGTTCAATACACGTTCAATATTAATAAACTTTGCCTAAACAAGCAAACAGCGAGCCGCTCAGCTCTGTCTGTTATAAACACCATCACATCACAGTGGGGCGGGGCTTCAGGGCTTCGGGGCAAAGGCACACGCTCTGCTCAGTTAAACTGCACGAGAGAGATGAACAAGCACACACAGGAGAAAAAAACAGAGGCGGAGGCGGTAATAGCCAATAGGAGCGCAGGCACGTTTGATTTGGCAGCAGAATCAACCAATGGAAGGCCGTAAACTGCTTCTACTGGGTGAGTTTTTTTCCTGTGAACCAGATTGATTTCACTGGTGTTTCTGACCTAACTTGCGTATTGCTGGGGACCCAAGGACGTGCAGTGTCGAATTTGGTGCAATTTGGACACACGACACAGGCACTATTAATAAACTTTGAATAAACAAGTGAAAAGCGTTCTGTGTAGCGGTGCAGCAGCGGGGCGGGGCGAACAGCGCTCTGTGCAGCAGCGGGGCGAATGGGCACTGCACTAGTAAGAGTAAAAGAAAGTTTACTGAGAGACTGAAATAACAAGAACACATAGTTTCTTTTTGAGTTGGTGCTTTATGTCTAAACAGGGATATGTAGTGTATTGAACGGAATACATTATTGGTTGTGTTAACTAATTATTTGATGACGTCATGGTCATGTGCGTCTATCATGATAGGATGGTGTCTGCTGACTCTTCGTTTATTTGTGTTAGTGAAAGTAATAAAACACAACAAATACAAGCATGTAACATTCCTGAATACTGATTCATGCATTTTGTCAGTTTTCGGTGTTCATATCATCACTGTCATTTGTGAAATAACTGTTTAAAACATTTTACCAGACTAAATCTTCGAAATATAAAGTTATCCTGGCAGTTGTCATTTTAATGAAAAATCATGCCTCTGGATTTATTTATTGAGGTTTTCCATTTAGGTGTATTTGGACACTGATGACTCTGAGCTTGTGATTGGTTGGATGAAGCAATCCTTTGACCAGTGCAGGTCCAGAGAAAAAGGAGAAGCATTTAGTTAAGTGTAGATATACAGAAAGCTAGAGGGTTATAGCAAATATCAACCGGCCTGAAAAACAGCTTCCTGACATTTCATGCCTACCCCCAAGTCATGCTTTTCAGTTAGAAATGGCAAGGCAGACTATAAGTATTGAATTTTTTTTTTGCTCAATAAATTGAGAAAACTGTTCAACTGCTATATACCAAATGCCATAGGTAAAACATGAAGCTGAAAAAAGACATGGCATTTTCATTAATGTGCCATGTAGCATTTATGACACATACAGTATATTCAGGTGTTATGAATGTGTTTTTCAAAAAGGACAGAGGATTCCTGTTATGATGAAAGGTTTATTGAACATCTAATACCATTCTTAAGTGAGCAAATTATGATTTTTTTTTTGTATTCATCACTGACCAAATCATTCAGTTTGGCTTGTGCAGATGGAAGAGGGACATTTTCCTCGCTCACAGTAGTCTACTTTGTAAATAATGTTTCAACGGGATGTGGTAACTAGTCTCATTCATTCCCTCCTGATGGCTTCTTACCACCCTAAAGGAAATCCATACTTATGGTAATTGAGAAAATATGCCGCTGCGTAGATCACAATCAAGCTTGTGTCCTGTTGGATTCTTATTAATTAAAGCGTTTATTGGCATGGTAGCAGACTTCTGGAGTTAGGTTTGATCGCTATCAAGGGCGTTTTCTTGTTGCGAGCCATGTGTTTGTCCGTGCATAGTCCTCATCTCTCAAAATCTAAACCATGTAGTGAATGTTTTTAGGAATCAGGATTTGGTAAAAAACCCGAATCACCAGAAACCAATATAAGGAATGTGACACTAACTATCACCAGTTGAACATGTAATTTCAGCTTTTTCCTGTTTCACCTGGAGACACTATTTCTGGCCCACTTTCTGAAGCTGATTTATTGTCACTTTTCTCTTTCCTCCCCCCCTTCTTCTTTTTTCCCTGTACAGCAGAAAAAAACAACACTGTTAAGAGTTTCCCCCAGCAGGGATATTTATTGCCAGTTCTGTGGATTGTCCACCCTCCTACATTCCCCCACCACCCCCGCTGTGGCAAATCACAGGGGAGGACATGCTCAGTACCACCTCTGAGTCGAGGGAGGTTCACTCCTGCTCAGGTGCTATTCAGTAACAGCCACCAAATGTCGTTTTTGATGGAGGGTAAAGCTGACAGACAGCTCACTCTGTCCTGGTTATTTCCTTTCCAACAGGTTTCACGGGGCTCTGTAACAGCTCAATCAGCTGACTGCATCATTTAAGATCACGCTATCAGTTCAGTCTATGAATGCAAAGCATAATTGATACACAATTGTTATGGTGTATAGGCTCATTTCAACATGTGCATCCTGCCTATCTGATCTGCTATAAGCTGTTCTTCTTTAAAGATGGTAGAAATCCATTATAATCCCAGTGCAGATACAGTACAAGATGTGCCTACAGCAGAGGTGGAAAGTAACCAAGTACATTTACTCAAGTACTGTACTTGAATACAATTTTGAGGTTATACTCCACTACATTTTAAAGGGAAATAGTGTACATTTTACTCACTGCATTTATGTGACAGCTGTAGTTACTAGTTAATTTGCAGAATGAGTAAGTAGTAGTAGTAATAGTAGGAATAGTTAACCTAGCACCGCCTAGACCGCCTACAACATTAAAATTAAAAAAGGCTACTTCTTCGAATTTAATGCATCAATAATTTAACACTCTGAAAGGGACTGTTCTTCATGAGTACTTTTAGTTTCGATACCCAAGTACATTTTACTGCTAATTCTTCTATACTTGTACTTAATTAAGTATTTTTCCAATATGGTATTGGTAAAGGATTTGAGTACTCTTTCCACCACTGGTCTACAGTAGATTGTGTCAAGATGAGGCTCCACAGAAACACATTTAATGCAAATAAGAAGGATTTTGCCAGACCATCTACAGTAGAGGCCATTTACACCTGGAATTAAACTGATAATGGAGTTACAAACTGCAGCTGGATTGGGTCTAGATCAATGTTTGAGCACATTTGCACATGTGTGACCTAATGTATCTTCTGTTCTCCCTGCATTTGTATTTTAATGCCAGGTGCCAATGGAGTGAGAAAGAGGGTGACAGTGTACATTAATGATCTGGGCAAAAGTAATCACAGTCATAGCTTTTACCATAATTACATATGGATTTTCCATGACTTAATGAATCGAATATTAAAAGGCCTAGTAGGAAGTCAAATGTTCCTATGTTGATTTAGATACTTTATTGAAGTGTTGGATAAGGGCATTATCAAAAGTTGAATATGTTTGAGCAGCTAGATTTACAGTTGAATTTTTATAACATGCATCACTTTGCACTTTACAGATTAGCTCCAGTTAATGCATCACAACAAGATTTGATCCTAATGAGCTACTGTACTGAAACAATTAAATCTCTCCAGTCAACTGGGCTTACAGAGTTTAAAATGGCACACCCTCTTGAATGCCTCAAATCAGCAGCTTTGCCATATACATAGGGAGCATTTGCGTCGATTTTGAACCAATAGGGCTTAAATTACACTGTCAGCACAAATTATTGTTTTTTTGTTTTTTGTTTTTTTGGTGACAGACCTGACCTTTCAGTCTTTACAGAAATAAATCACATGAAATCTGTTCTTCCCCTTGTTTTTCCTGTTAAGACTGTTGAGAAAAGGTCACTAGGTGAAAACAATCAGATTTGAGCGTGTTACTTCATGGGTTATGGGGCAATTGATAAAAGTGGGCTATTTTAGCTACGCCCGTAACCATTCACATGCAAAGCATTTCCATTATCAATATACTTAGATCCTAGATAAAACCCAGATTTCCCACCTATAGGTTGGATAAATAAAGGCTTAGAAACGTAATGATAGGCCAATATAGTCAGAACTACGCTAACCATTAGAAGTTCTTTCAATAGTAGCTACACGACCAAAACCAATGCTATATTTTGAAAACAATAATTAGTGCAGGTTACTGTGTTATCGTTGAGTCCGTCTTTCTATTTTTAGTCACCGGTTGACTTCCTATTAGCATATTTGAAGGCCGGTAAGTGTGTCTAGGTGCTGCCATGTTGTATAAGGGCTTGTGCATTATAGCCTACCTAAGTAGCCAGCAGGCTAATTTATCAAAACAATTAATGGCACTAGCTTCTTCTGGATATGTTAGCTGCGCAAATCAGATGTGTTTACAACAAAACAGTGATGAGCTGTGCAGATACTATAGTTAGCTAGCTAACAAACTGATATTATCTATGCACACAATCAGTCAGATATGGTGAAATGATCCATTCCCATTCAAAAACAGCACAGATATTTACTCAGTCTTATTTTGTTGAGACGGCCAAGTTGTATTTTAGAAACACAATCTGTTAAAGCTACTAGAGCTGGGGACCTCCATTATGGCCTCCAGAGAGCGTGTGACATCACCTGAAAGCCCTCAAGAGAGAGAAATGTGATCCAGACCTCCAAGGCATCATTTAAAATATGTGTAAATACAGTGTATTATTGCTACAGTAAATCAAGAATTGTTACAAAATTAAGCTTTGTATACAGGTGGACTTCATCCTAAAGGCACAGTTATTTAAAAAAGCTCCATAGGGGGAGACATAAGAAGAAATGAAATTAGTTATTGTGACTATAACTTCTTATTGGAAAAATAAGACTATATTTCTACACAAGAGTTGGGCCTTCGTCCCGCTGAATTATATTGAGATGGGTGGAGTTTCAAGTTGTTCAGCAGCCTTCTGGAATTGTAGAAAATAGGCCCGCTTCACTTTACAGGTCCGGTAAAAAAAGGAGATGATTGTGGACTTTCGGAAGACCAGCACCACTCCCCCTCCCCTCCTGCTTTAAATACCTGGGGGCGCACATCTCCGATAACCTCACCTGGAGCATCAACACAGCCAGCATAGTGAAGAAGGCCCACCAACGCCTCTACTTCTTGAGGAGGCTGAAGCGCGCGGGCCTTGGCACCTCAGTCCTCATTTCCTTCTACAGGTGTGTGGTGAAGAGCATCCTCACTTCCTGCATCACCGTGTGGTACGGTAACTGCTCTGCTGCAGACAGACCGGCACTGCAGCGGGTGGTTAAGACTGCAAAGAGGATCATTGGCAGAAGCCTACCCACCGTCAGTGACATTTACAACAGCAGGTGCAGGAAAAAGGCCTCCTGCATCATGAGGGTCTCTGCCCACCCTGCTAATGGAACATTTGCCCCCCTCCCTTCAGGCAAGAGGTTACGCAGCATCAAGACCAGAACCACCGGGGTGAGGAACAGCTTCTTCCCGGATGCTGTGAGATTGATAACTTCTGCATCACATTGAATAATTGCTGCATCAGACTGAATAATTGCTGCTATTATTACTATTTCTGCATCACACTGATCTGAATAATTGCCGCTATTATTACTATTACTTGATATCAGGGCATTGCTGCAATTTGAGACTGAGAAATTCTGCACTTTATGGCTGAAAATCCTGCAAATCACACTGAACAATTGCTGCTTCTCACTGAACAATTTGCTGTTACTATTACCGTTGTTTCATATCAGGGCATGCTGCAATTTGGGCCCACTTGGCCACCTTGTTTATTTTTCAGATTTTTACAGTCTTATTCCTATCCTCACACTCTGCTCACTTTATATTTATACTTATATTTAAATATTTATTTACTTATTTTTCTAATGGTGTTTTATTGTGTGCTTTCTTCTTGATTGTATTATTGCTATTACCTGAACCGGGACATGAGTACCTCATTTCGTTCCCTTTCATGTGCAACATGTTCTGGAATGACAATAAAAATATCCTTATCCTTATCCTTATTCTTATCTGTACTATGTAAATACATATGAAAGCAAATATGTAGTTGTATAATTATTAGCCACGTTACTGTGTAATAGTCTTTTTTGTTAAAGTCTAATTAGAAATAGTTAACACGTTATGGACCTGTAAAATGAAGGGTTACTGAGTTTTCTGACCGTACAGTAGGAGATAGTTAGGATGGCTGCCATCCTAACTCTCTCCTACTGTACGGTCAGAACACTCAGTAACCCTTCATTTTACAGGTCCCTAACGTGTTAACTATTTCTAATTAGACGTTAACAAAAAAGACTATTACACAGTAACGTGGCTAATAATTATACA
>OMOV01104472.1:0-12138 GCA_900312565.1 Beryx splendens | reverse complement strand
CTCTTCCGATCTCGCACACAAAAAGATAAAGCCAAAACCACATGCTGCTCAATGAATCCGTAACCACTCCCTAATCTTTAGCAGTGAACCTGACCCCAGGGGTGCTGATTGCCGAGTCAACATGAGGTTTATGTCAAGAACACTTCCCCCCCTATTTTCTCTCTTCTCTCTCGTTCTCTCTCTCTCTCTCGTCTGAACTCCGAGCCAAGCCAAGAGCAACAAACAATGTGTCAGGGCATTAGACGTGTTTGACGCCTGATCTCTAAGTGACATGTGAGAGGCTGGAGAGTCGACACGTAGGCTACACACCAAAGCCTTCCTCTGTGATCCCTTGACCCCGGACTGGCCGTGTCTGCTTTCTCACAGCATTCCTCGGGACGGGCCGGTGCTCTGGACGGGGAAGTGGCTCTATCTTGTGGCTGAATCTGGAACAGCACACCAAGCGGGGTGGAATTCTCCGATACAGCCTCGGGCTAATGAGGCTGAATGGTGTATCTGTTAAACAAATAGGACCTAAAGTACGACCCGATGTGTTTAGGCCAAGTAAAAAGCACACACACACACACACACACACACCGCACCGACTGCGGCACATCCTCATCAATGTGAAACAGGAGCGACACCCCGCATCGTCGCCAGATCATCCCGACTTTGTCTTGAGGTCTCGAAACTCGAATTAGACCTAACAGTTTCACAAGCCGAAAGACCCTTGCCCATCACCTGACTAATGGCGAGCGAGACAAGAGATCAAACGCCGCCACATCACAGGGAGGGAGTCAGACGAGGTCCTTCCGTTTAATCTTATCTAAATGAGACAGACACATGAAAGGACTCGGGGCTCGGCTAATTATCTCCATCAGGACGTCAGCCTGTGATCTGAGCGTCTTTCATGGTCTTATCCCAATCAGACACTATAAGTTGGTACTCAGCAGCATAGCAGTCTGCTCCCCCACAAGACCTCTCTATCCACACCCTACGTAGCCGGGGGGAGGTGGAGCAGAGCCTAATTGAGAGCTGCTTGTAATGTGTGAGCTGCCGCATCCGCTTTGCAAACAGACTCTGCTTTTTGGTCGGGAAAACAGGTCAATAAAGATTTACAAATGCCCCACTGGCAGGCACTGAAACCAGGCTCTAATTTGTCTGTTTCATGTTTGATCAGGTCATCTAAAGGTATGAGTTAGCCTAGGCCAACTCCAAATAACGAAAACCATTTCATTTCAAAACCCCAACCAACCATGACCGTGTGAATTTAGTTTCAACCAATATTTAAAGACAAGTCCTAACGGTCATTTTCTAAGAATCAAGTATTCTACAACCTCCCTGAAAGTAAAATGTGAATTAAATACGGCAGCACAGGGCCTGTACTCTTTCTCCCAGAGTGCCCCGGTGGATATTAAGCTCTCTTTACTGCACTTACAGTGCTCTCTTTTTATTATGCTAATGAGCACATCGAGCCAGTGAGCTCTGACTTGCCTCTACTTGTTAATTGGGATGAGAAACCCTGAGCCATTACTAACATCACTTTGTTAAAGTCCCTAAACCGCCTGGAGTCAGAGGCAATATCCCGGAGCAAACCAGGATGACTGGCTTTTTCGGCAAGCCATGTTTAATCAAGCAGCATATTTCTAAATCCAAAACACATACTTTTTCATTTTAGGCATTTAGCTGACGTTCCTACGAGGGGAGAAATCAAAAAGCTTGAGAAACAGAGGACAAGCTAATGAGTTGCCGAGCCTCCTGCGCGCCTTTCCTCTCCCCTCTGTGGGGGTTAGACCTCACTTTCAACTACTCGGAAAGTGTACAGAGGAGAGGGATGGGAAGATGGATAGAGAGAGAGTATGAAGGGTTCCTCATCCTCTCATGTTGTTTTGAAGTGCTCCCCTTTGAAAAGTCAGAGAGTGGACAGCTCATGCAGACTGACGCAAGGACTTGGCAACGCCTTTCATTTTTCTGATAGCGCTGCTGAGTAAATAGGATGGGTGATCAGTCAGAAAAGCAGTATGCATTCAGCTTAACGGCCAAGATGAATGTTTTCAGCCCGATAAAAGAAGATCAAAACAGAAGGCTTGGATGGCTATCTTAGGGAGAGGGAGACGTTGTGTATCTCGGTCTATATCTGACTCTTTTTTCTATCTAAGGTCACATCGTCTCTTCGGAGAACTCAGGTCACCTGCTGGGACAAGCGTCGCACTTCCATTCAACACTTCACGTTCACCGAGCTCTTCACATACTATGATGCCCATAACTGACTTCTAAAGTAATAAGTAAGAGCTTGGTGCCAGACAATCTCGTGGCCATTTTGTATTTTGACAAATAACCATGAACTCTTCTAAGGATAAGTGAGGGTATGTTTCTACTCAGAGAAGTGATATAGCAATATATGTGGAAATCAGTTTCGGTTCTTTCATTTGGAATTTGGATCATGCGCCTCATAGAATTAGAAAATGTCCCTTTATGAGGCTGAGATTTGCGGTGTCAGCTGGATGCAAACCGTCTGATAAAGCACTACGCCCACTGTTGCAAAGTTTCGGAGATCTAAGTGGTATGAATGACGTTCTGAAATACGCTCAGGGATCCACATTTTTCACACAACACCTCCCAGTTTGTGCAAACGGCTTGCTCCTCCACACAGTGAGTCACGTATTAATGAAGCATGAGTCTAAAGCATGCAGACAGGATTCAGAGGTTCACTTACTGTTCGACTTAATATTAGAATGGGAAAGACGCGTGATCTAAGTGACACTGAATGTGGTGTGATCGTTGGTGCCAAAAAAACATGCAGTTTTTTTGTTTTTTGAGAAAGATTTGAGAGGTCAGAGGAGGATGGCAAGACATGCTAGCAGGCAGTCCACATTTATGTACAACACTAATGTGCGGAATAGCAAAAACAAAACGCAAGTCTTGTCGATCCTTGAAATGAATGGGTTACAGTAGCAGAACAACATGCTGGGCTCCTCCCCTACACATGATCAGCAAAACTGGCCAGCTTAAGAGTGGAAAAATGTGGCCCGATCCAACAAATCCAGGTGTCTGCTTAACGTGTTGATGGCAGGGTCAGAGCTTGAAATATAACACCAATACTTGGATCCAGTTTGTCTGGTGTCAACGGTACAGCCTAGTGGTGGTAGAACAGCGTGGGGAATGTCTCAGACTTGGCACACATTAAGCCCCTTAGTACCAACCGGGCATCGTTTGAACGTCATGGCATACCGAAACATTCTAATGGATTTGGGGTTAGGTGGGACAGGATGTTCGCAGTGTGAACGTGCCGCCAAAGAAACTGCAGAACTGCATGACGATACTGAATCAGCATCAGCCAAGATCCCTGGAACGTTCCCAGCACCTTGTTGCATCCACGCCTCAAATGAATCGCAGTGCTCTGGAGGCAAAAGGGGATCCTACCTGGCACTAGCTGGGACTCTGAGTGCAGATTATAATGCTGACTTTTTTTTTTTTTTACTCTTTTCACTCTAATTGGAGTGTATCTCTTCCTGCGTTTGACAAGGACCAAGTTGATGGGATGGGAAGATGATGTAGGGTGGGAGAGTGGTTGGGTGATTGGAAGTTTGTGACCTACTACTACCTGAATAAAAGAAGACATCTGAAAGGACAATGTAGCCATAATGTAATTCCACAATTAAATAATACCCCCCCAAAAAAACTACAATCAAAAGCCAGAAATGTCTATGCCCAACAGATGACTGAGCATTAGCAGGCTAACTGTAAGCTCTGCATGTTTCAGGTTGGGCTACTTCATCACCAAGTGTGGCTCCAGTTTGGGCCCGTTACAAGTGTGTTATAATGTAGGTGAGAGTGACAGATTGATGATCGCCAACTGGCAGCCACCAGGAACACATCCAGCTCACCCACCTCTAAATCTGGCCCCCCCAGTCAGTTCCTTCTCTGTATATGCCGTACCATGCAGCACCACGCAGCAGCAGCATCACCATTATCAGTTGTGATTCTCGGATCCTTGCAAAGCTCCATCATGTACGCATTCAATTTTGCTGGAGAGGAAAACTCTAACAATTCATTTAACAGTGCCTACAATTGAGGGCAAATTATGTATAACCACAATGATGAGAACATACTGAGACGCATTGACCAAGAGCATCAAAAGTCCAAGATGTTCAAAAGTATATCAAAAGTCTTTAAGATAACTGAAAGAATTAACACACTTTTATCTTTTTTTTATAAGCCTGTATCAGTGAAATACATAAAACAAGTTCATTTTTCTAAATTTGCTATTCACCAAGTAAGTGACCACGCAAGTCTCTGTCATGAAAAACAGTCAAACCTTTTGAAAGTCCCAGATCATAAGGATGGCATATTCCCTACACTGTGCAGCTATTATTTGTTGATCACCAGTTTATTGAACAATATATCAGCTAAGCGGACACATGTGGGTTTCAAGTATGCACTCATACACATATACCTTCTGGCCCGAGTGACTTTAGAGCTTGTTTGGCCCCCGCCAGTGACAAAGTTGTGGTGTATACACTGTTCTCTGTATAACTCTTGTCGATGTGGGAGGTGGGGTAATTTTCGTTCTGGGACACAGGTTCACTTCTGGGCCCATTTCAGGATCAGTTCCAGTAGATGCAGCAAAAATTGCTTTTACTTTGACATTTATATCATGACATACAGACATCTGTGCTGTAATTGTAATTTGTTTTCTGACAAGCGGAGCAATAAGGCCAGATGATGGATTTCCACTGCAGTTTTCTAGCTGTGAGAACAATTTTCCCACAGTAGGAGGCCACTGCAACTAAATAAGTGTAAAGGAAACACTGGGTATATATTTCCATCACTGGCCCAGGTGATGTAGAATAGTACCTGAGATGAGCTGCAGTAGGTGAAGAGCTGGTTCTGTCCTTAAGCAGACCGATAGCCCAGCTGTCATCAGTATGGCCACACAGCTCTCCTGTCACCCAGTCAGGCAGAGCAGCATTGCTCTGCTCCATAGACCGTCCGCTCAGGGGCTCATCAAAGTAGATGGACTGGAGATGACGAGCCGAAAGACCACAGATGGAGTCCAGGTTAGTCAACCAGTAAGTGAAATCCATTGTTACTGTTGTTACGGCATTATATTCAAGCTTAGGCCTAAACAAAACTTTTGCCTCCACATTCAATTTTATGGTATTGCCTGGTAGCCCTATATCCTCTTACACACATGCATGTGGGCACACACAGGGTCTGATATAAGTACACGTGTACACGTGCACACACGTGCACACACACACACACACACACACAAGTTCTTGGAGTTTCTTGGAGTTTGATGTACTTGTTCTATTTCTTGTTTATATTATTTTTGGGGGGTTTTGCCACTTGCTTTCCGTACAGCACTTTTAAAAAACTGCCTCTAAAATATACTTGACTATGACAGCATTGTTGAAGCACTGTATATTCATCACATAGCAAACTGCACAATACATGATGTACAAAACTGGTTTGAAAACAATTGTACTGTCATTACTAGATGGCAACATAGCAGTATTTAAGATTTGATAAACAGTCATGTTTACCATGTAGGTAGGGAGTGTCTTGAGGCTGCCTGGCTCTGGTTTGCTGGTGAAAGGGCCTTCCAGCACCCCTCTTTTGAGCATGTGCAGAAGCAGGCGGGCATACATGTTGCGGTTCTTGCGCCCCATCAGGCCTGAGCCACACACGGCTGGGTCACACAGCTTCTTTATCCACACCGCACAACGCTGCCGCTCTGGGGTCATTGGGTGAGGGAAAGAGGAAAGGCTGTTGCAGCTGAGGTTACTATACTCATGAGTTATGTTGACAGTTCATTTTTGGGGTGGGCTAATCACACTATGTATACACCATGCATCTTCTTGTTGTGTTAAAGAAAGCATAAGAAGACAGTCAGAAAAAGCAGTTATATTATTTCAACTGTATTATGTTGGTTATATCATCTTACCTGTCTTGTTGGGGTGTTTGAGGACATATGGTTTCATGTCCAGCAGGAAATGGTCAAACTCCGAGTCCAGCCTCTCCCAGGAGTCCTCCTGTTTGCTCATAGTGTCTTGAAAGGAGGAATGAACTGGTTATACAATATGAAAAGTACGCATACTCGCTAGCATATGCTAGCTAACGTTAGTTACAAGGAGTGCTGAATGAGTAACCAGCCGACCTATTAAATCAGCGCCATAACAAAGTGGAGCTCCAGGTATGGCGAAACTGGGTAGCATGGGGTAAACACTAACGTTACGTCATGTTAGCACAACATACATAACTAATAATTCTAGCTTAACGTTCTTCCAGAGCAACGAAGTACACGTTGAGGGACAGACATGCCTTTCCAGATATACACTAGCGCTATGTTAGCACACATGTTGCCACTAGCCAAACAAGCTACTGTAACGTTAGCGCGAGTTATCACAGATATTGCTTTTTATAGGCTTTAGTGAACAGGCCTATGCTACAGATAAGCTGTGTTAATGAAAATGCACAATATGAACTAACAAAAGGCGGATTTTACCTTGAGCTGAGGCACTGATTTCGCCGCTCAAGATGGTTCAAAACTTCAGCTTCCTCACTCTGCGCCACATCCGTTTTCCGTAATCAGTGACGGGACGCAGCGTCTCCCCGTTGCCATAGAAACTGCCAATCTATTAAACCCAAGAACAAGAAGAAATGTAGGCCAATAGCCTACCGTATAAATATAGGGCGCTTTTCAAAAGCAATATTATGAAGATGAAAATTATCTTTACTTCATTATTGGTGTGTATTGAAAGTGATCCGTCTGATTTTTTGTGATTATGGTACCTTACAACAGGGCATCAATCGTTCATCTCATAGATCAGTTGATTTATTAATGATCTGTTACAAATTGTCTTACTCACATCACCCACCATACTTCTAATGTAGCATTAGCAGTATTAGCCAATAGTTTACTACTAGCCACTATGTTGTTTTTGTTTCTTACATTTGCTGTAGATTGGGCCTCTGCGTGTCTTCTTGATTTATTGCTGTTGAAAGTTGTCAGTTTTGACCTTTCACCGAGTCATACACCGAGCCCTGGCAAGATCTTCAACTACAAAAGCTGCAGCAGTGCACTTTATATCCACAACGCGGCGCACCAGACCTTCGGTTTATGGAGGCAGAGGCAGAGGCAGCCCATGGTCAGCTGGAGATGCAGGGACGTGTTGCCTTCAAGTGCTCCTCGTAAACTCGTACTTCCCTTTTCGAAACTCGTAGGCTACATAAAATAAGCGTCAGGTCAGGTCTTTTGGTCAGTTATAACAATAAAATGGACCCTGTTATAAAAGTAGCTTTAAGTGGATGTTGTTTTATTTTAGAAATCAAGTGGCAAACAGCTATTTTGTGCTACAGCAGTAAAGAGGACAAAATGTGCATCAGGCATGTAATTTAGGCTATGTTGCAATTATTAAAAACAAAACAAATTATTAAAAAGTGTTGCAGCAAAAAGTAAAAGTCAAAAGGTGGCGTTGTAAGAGAAACACACAACATAACGCCAAACAACAGCCTACAGTGAAATACATCACTTTTGCCACCTCCAGTCACACTCTCAGCCACTTCTTGGCACCTCGGGTATCATGGATAATCCCCGCTTTTCGCGTAGGCTACCGCTTAGTGGGGTCGTTTCTGCGCGCTCAGTTTGTGGGAGGATATTCCTACAGCACGTGAAGGCACAGTTAGATCGACGTCACTTTGAATGAAAAAGAGGCGCTCAGCTGTTAGTCCAGGCAGGCAGAGGGGAAGCGTGCCGTCTGTCCAGAGGCGCTCCAGCAGATACAGTAGCACTTGTCGAGAGCTGTGAAGAAACAAGAACCATATCGAAATCGAGCGAGACAGGACACACCAAGTTGGGGCTGTGTAGTTTTCCCCCCCCTCCCATTATGGCTGATCACCTTTTACATTATAATGACTCCGCTGGGGTCGGGAACCGATTCGCCCGCAAAGGTGCTTTGCGGCAGAAAAACGTCCATGAAGTGAAAAACCACAAATTTACTGCGAGGTTTTTCAAGCAGCCGACGTTCTGCAGCCACTGTACAGACTTCATATGGTAAGCATCCCTTCTGCACACCTGTCTGTTTAGAGGAAGGGTTGATGCAGACCCAGTCATCTCCTTCCAGCTACTTCCATATCAGTTTTAGAGTGATAGCTAGCCTATTGTATTTCCTCTTTAGACATCTAAGGGTAGCAGCTATTTGCAATGCTTTCGTGGTTCTATAGAAAATAGATGTTGTCCACACAGTGTGATTAGCTGCACAGGTTTTTCTTTAATTTTGTGAGCTTTTCTTTACCATGACCAGGCAACACAAACGCGTCTTTCCTAATTGCGCCCGGGCTTCTTTCTGTAGGCTACCTAAAATGGATTAAAGAAATTGTCCACCCAGACAGCATTAATTCAATTAATCACTCGTTTCAAAAGCAGTAGTTTCAAAAGTAGCCCAAGTAAAACGGTGATACATGTCTGATGCCGTGTTAGTTTCCTAGTAAAGAAGTTTCCACTGCTCTTTGACAGCCTTAACAGCCCATGCGTGTGTAGAGAGCAGGTACAGACTGTGCTGCTGTCACTGACTCTGCTCTTCTTTTTGCAGGGGATTTGGGAAACAAGGATTTCAGTGCCAAGGTAACCAAACTGCATGTGTACTGGTGCATTCGTTTAGTGGCTATATCAGCAGCAAGGATGTCTAGCTGGTCCTGAGATTTAAAATGCATTTGAGCTGAGAGCCTAAAGCCCAAAGCCCTGCAGAACTGAATAATCAGCTGCCAAACCAAGCTCATTTAACGAGTGCAGCACATAAAGTTGCCATCAACTTCTGATGTACCATTATTCATTTTGTGGCAGCTTCCGAACTTGGGACAAATTCTCATTTTAGAAACTTAACTCAGAATACACTTATGCTCAGAATGTGAGTGCCTCGTTCGTTTCACCACTTTGATGTAGAAACCATTTGACTTGAAAACCCTGTTATTTTATCCATTTCAGTAGTCAGATATGTTGGTTCCATTAATATGGATAACAAAAACAACAGAACAAATAAGTTCAAAATTCAAGTTTTATTTTCCTTCCCCTCAGAACAGGTCAGTCATTCTGCAAACAAGGCAAAGAGGTTGTTAATCCATTTGTCAGAAGAAATCCATTTGTCAGAAGAATACCATTTTACCTTCCACTGAAATGTTATAACAAACATTACCTGTACTTTTGGAGACCTTCATGGCCATGTTGTTACAATTTGGTTCTGTGAAGAGAAATGCATTTGCTTTTTATAAGAATTGCAAGAATTAAAAAAAAAATTAAAAGCTGGAGAGTTCAGTACTGGACATACCTTTGAGGGTGGTTTACACCCTCAGAGCCAGCACGAGGGGCAGAGATTGGTCGACTAGGTGCACGTCGTTTGACACCCTTTGAGACCACAGCGGTGGGCAGAGGGTCCTTTGAGTAGGTGGTTTTGCTCAAGCGAACTCTTCGTCCCTGGTAGCCGTTTCGGGACTGGATAATGTAGCTGGATAGAAGTGCAGGGGGTGGTGGGGGTGGGAGGATTGGTTTACTCAACCGCTGTTGAAGCTCAACTTCCTGGCTGCTGGGGACTGGTTCTTGTGGAAGCACAGGAGCATTCTGGCCATGACCTGGCTGGTAGCTTGCTGGTTGGTAAATGCCTTCAGTTGGACTGGAGTACAGGCCTTCTCCCACTGAGAAGTTAGGAGAGGCAGGACTTTCTACCTCTGGATACACTTCAGGTTGTGCTCCCAAGTAAGTTGAGAAACTAGGGAATGAGTGTTCTGCTACTGTAGGGGTGTAAGCAGGTGAGAACTGCTCACTTGGCTGGTTAACTTGATCATATTGCTGCATATAGTTGGAGGCTCCACCGTAAGATGGATTAGCCTCAGTATTCTCAGCAGGATGTTGAAAGACTTCCTCATAGACAAGGTGGGGGATATTACTTGAACCACCTCCCTTCACACTAGAGCCAGTGTTAAAGTTCTGGTTGGGGGAACCAAAACCAGAGTCAGCGCCTTGGTAACTACTGCTGGAGATTGGCTCAGGCTGCCAAGAGTTGCCTCCAGAGTTGGTGGCCTGAGAAGGGGAGGATGGCTTAGGCTCAGAGTAGACAGGTGGACTAGCATAATGAGTGGAGCCACCAGTGCTTGGAGAGAACGCTGTGCCATAGGCAGAAGAAAGACTGGGTGAAGTCAGTTGAGGTTGCACAGGCCCTGGCTGAGACGCATCACCCGACTGGTAGCTGGGGCTTAGAGGAAATGTGATCGGTTTGTTAAGGTCGTCTACTCCCCAGTCTCTTGCATAGCCATCAGCAATTCTTTCTACCTTACGAACACTGCGCTCGTTGGTCAGGGTTTGACTACTTGGAGCCAAATTTGGCTGCGTTGGAAATGAAGGGCTGCTGTAGCTCGTGTATGCAGGTCCAGCAGCTTGGTTAGAGAACCCCACCCAGTCGGTCTCATCTGAGTCAGCAGAGTTTAGAATTTCATCATCTTCATCATCCCCCATGTTATGGGAATCAGCCCTATATGGATATCCATAACCTGCAAGGTTAAAAGTTGATGAGATAAGGAGCAGTTTCTAAGGCCTAATCATGTGAAATTTGAAGAGACTGTACATTACCTTTTATAGCTGGTAAACCAAGACTGCCTCCAAACAGCAAAAAACAAATCCAGGAAACCCTGCAAAATAAGGACAGTAGTAGAATATACAGCTAACAACATCTGAGGTAATTGTAGCATGAGGGGGAAATAAAAGGTCCAAGAGCTCACAACATCAATGGAACATACCTGAAAAGGAGTCCAAGAGCCATGGCTATTAGCTGAGAAGCAACACTTAACAAAACTCCTCAGAAGCTATGGGTTGAGACAAGCAGTTCAATAAGACTTAGCACACGAGCCCTCTGGCCTTCATGACTTGAGAGCGCACCCTCTCTCCTTATATTGGCACACCAATTCCTCAAGTCCTAATGGAGACTATTAGCAACAGCTGGTTGCAACGCAATTACTTACCAAATCATTAGCAGGTGTGGCGTTTGGACAACCCCACCCCTTGTTTCAGTGTGAAAGACATGCTGCAGACATGATTTATGATTTGGATTCTTTGAACAACACTGAACACTGTTATTTGATTTGACACTTCTAGCATTTCTACATCACACATTTTAACAAGTAGCAGTGCAGTCAAAAGGCTGTGGAAGCACTGTAGATTTTCACATAAAGCTTCTGCATGGAGTCAATGGTGCCACATGTGCCCTGAAATCAACACCATGTCGCCACCATCTTTGCTAGTGTAACATTTCTCTCTGGACACCTGATACATTGGCAGGAAGAGGGGAGAATGTCTTAGGAAAGGGTCAGGAGGGAGGGAGACAGACAAAAAGACTATAGAGATATAATAGGGATAGATGAGGTCAAATGAAGGTCAGATAGAAACATTAAAGGGCTCATAAACAGTATGGAAACAAGGAAATGTGTGTATTATAAAATAGATAAGGAAATATGTGCATTGTTGGATAGAGAGAATAAAGTTTATGGAAATGGTATGGTATGTAATTGATGTCAGTTATCTTAAATTTAGAATGAGCCTCAAAACAAGATGTTTAGAACAACTTTTTGAAAATCAGTTGAATTGTAGACATGGCCTTGCATTAGTGCGAGAATAACATTTAATTTATTTATATATTTATTTATTTATCATCCACTTCTAGCTTGCAATTAGATAGGTAAGATAGGTAAGTGCATGTTTGGTCACACTGTTTTGCACCAGAGCTGCTGGCATCTGTGTGTTCTTCTCATGCCAATGAGTGTCACACTGTAGGGTCATGTTACAGAGAGATGCTCCAGGGAGGAGATCTGAGGCTTTAATTAACTGTCTGTCCTCTCCATGTGCACCTAAAATCCTGCTGGACATCCACATGGCTGCATATGCCCATGATGAAATTGCAATTTTTCTAGGTTAAGTGATGGGAGCATGAATGTTGAAGTGGATATGCTGTGCTCATGGTTATGTTGTGCATCCATGCCTCTGTGTGTGTGTGTGTGTATGCGTGCGTGCGTGCGTGCGTGCATGTGCATTCATGCGTACCTGCGTGAGTGCATATGTTTTTATGTAGTCGAGTGTGTGTGTGTGTGTGTGTGTGTGTGTGTGTGTGTGTG
>OMOV01104466.1:0-15619 GCA_900312565.1 Beryx splendens | reverse complement strand
TGCAGGGTTACCTGAAAGAAATTATCTTCATTGAGATTTAGTCAACTACCTCCACCCCAACACAGAGCTGTTTGTGGAGTCCTGCAAGGCAACGCCCTATGACAACCCAAACTCTCGCATTACCTACACTATCATTGAAAATGGGTAGGTGTACGCAGTGATGAAGCATCCAATTCCTTGTGTGCTACATGTATTAGACATCACTATATGTGCACATATTATTCCCTTACATGGTGTCCAATGTAGTTATTATGAGGCATGCTAGTATTTCTATTTCTAAACCATTATTACTGTCTTATTACAGGTGTGTGAGGGACAACACCGTGCAAATTTACCCCGGCTCCAAGTCTCAATTCAGATTTGGAATGGAGGCTTTTGAATTCATTGGTGCTCATGAGGAGGTAAAGTGAAACATACCACCATGTTGTTTACAGTGAGATGTGTAAATGTGCTTTTGGTTTAAAGTGATGGGCCATCACAGCATGTCTCCAGCTGTGCCCAGGTAACCTGAGGAGGGAGTGACTTCAGCTCACTGTGTCCGTAGGTCTACATCACCTGCTCAGTCATCCTGTGTGAGACTGGGGTTCCTGGAACCAGGTGCACTCAGGGATGCATCAGGTCCAACGCAGGGAACCAGCGCCACAAAAGAGAAGCTGTCGCCGAGACTGCCAGGCACTCCATTTCCCAGGGACCTTTGCATCTGATTAAAACTTCTGACAGCCAAGGTAAATATATTTATACACACACACCCGTTTGTGCCAGTGTACTTCCTGGAAATTTCTTACTACAGCGGCACAAGCCTCTCTCACTGTCTCTAAGTTATATGCCGACCATGCTGCTAGAAACCTTTCAATGTTTATCTTCTCGGGAAGTAGAACTAAGTCTCTAACATATTTCCCTTTGTTTCATTTCTTTTTGATTTGTTTTTTATGCTTTTTGTTTGTTTTTTTGTTTCTATTTAATTTTTAGCCTCTGGTCCAAGCCTGAATCTGAGCATGAACCTAATGTTCATTGTCGGCTGCCTCCTGGTGTGTGGAGTGGTGGTCTACCGGTCCAGGAGGTCCAGAGCTAAATACCAGCCCCTGCCAACCTATGACTCAAACTGAAGACTGAAAAGCCATTTTTACCCAGTCAGATCAGTCAGGTGATGGGAGGGACCATAGGTAGATTTGAGTATACAATCATATTTTTCCACTGTTTTGTATCTCTTCGAGGGCAGACATCAGTGATTATTAAGCCACGTGTCATGTGAGAATGACAGGTGATCAAGGGTGGAAGTAACTAATTACATTTACTCTGTATACTTTTGTGTACTTGTACTTCTTTGAGTATTTTGGGAATTTAGTTTTAGTTTTACTTAAGTAATACTTTTATAAGTACTCTTACCTTTGTCAGCCAGTCACTCAGTTAGAAGTGGGCTGGCAACACGAGCTCTACTGAGCACTATGAGCACCACGTACGCAGGTGCAGGTTTTTCTTGTTAAGGCAAGGCACCACAGGTGAAAATGGTGATTTTGGCTGAATTGGTCAACTTTGAAATGTTGTCATATTTTGCTTCAATAACAACTATAGTTTCATAAATTGTACAAAACTCATCAAATACAATAATTATAAAAAGATAATTAATTTTATACCAGATGCATGCACAAAATTAACTTCCAGCAACTTAGTGACCATTATCTCAAAATGATGTACTCCCTCTATGCAAAACACTTAACAACTCAAGTACCAAATTTTGCATGCCGTTTTTTAAACAAAAATAGCTGGTAATTTACAGAAGCTTTCTTTAACATCTTTTGTCATTTACTTTTTATGAACATGAAAAAATAGGTAAAAATTGTAAATTTTCATGACCTACATAGTGTTTTGTAGATAATTCATTTTAAAAAACTACATTTGGACAAATCTTTCTTACAATTACTATCCATTTAGTTTAGAATCTGCACTCTGACAAAAAACTAATTTAAATTTACAATTTCCCCCCCCCACTATAATTGCTTTTTTAAGAAAATACTGTTCAATTCTTTTGCCCTATTCACCTGTGGCGCCTCCCCTTAAACATTTTATTTAGCCATGTCAGTCAATTGTTGTCTTGAAATGTATCAGCATCAAATGTATGTCATGTTGGGATATTTTTGTGGTAATTGAAAAGGAAAAGGATTATATGCTAAGACAAAGATACAGAGGCATCTATCATGTCTGTGAACAATTACACTGTTTTTATATTTTTCAAATATTCCTGTTGTGTCTGAGATTCTAGGAGGGAAAGGTCAAGAGTCCACTTTGGGATAATGACAAATTACTGTCTCTTCCACTGACAATGAATGAGACACTGACTTTGTGAACTCTTAGAATGAAGGCTGAGCTTTTACATTTGAATAAAAAAAACTCCTGCAATACTGCTATCAGTTCCAATCTAGTAAATATACCCTTATATGCAGATGTGCCTTTTATATATTAAAAGTAATTGAAGACCACTTACTTCAATGCAATTCTCAGATTTAATGCTGAAATTTCATTCTTTCAACTTTCATCACAGCCTGCACAGACTGTAATGTCTGCATTAAATCTACACTAGGCAAGACTAGGCTGAAAAAATAAAATAAAAATAATAATAATCATATCCCACTTAACCAATAAATTTGAGCTATTTGCACAAATAAAATTCTGGTGTCAGGTGTGGTCACTGGTGAGAAATCTTCTTGGGGCACAGGAAGTGACATATCAAACTTAAGAACAAAATACAAAACCGTCTCCTCGAGTAAACGCTCCATCCAGAGGAAGCTGGACGCAAACAATGGTGACTGAAGCTCTTCACCAGCCAAAGAAGACTTTAGGTCTGATGAGTGTGTAGTTTACTGATCTCACGTTACATTATTTCTGGGTAATGAAGCACTTTGAACTTTCAAAATTCAAACAGTTATCCCCTGCTGCCACTTGGATCGGCCAAAGTGTAAGGTTGCCTAATATGAAAAAGCAGATCTAAGCTTAGCTAACCAGAAAAGTGTGAGCAGTGGATATACTACTAACCTTTTCCATATGCATACACCTTATCTCAAGATGAAAATGAAAGTATTCATGTTACTCACGCAGATGAAATGAAGGTGGAACTATAAAGTGGCATTGGCCCAACCTTTATCTTGTTAATCAGGTGAGAAGATAAGGTTTGCTACACTGCATGCAAGAATACCTAACCACTGGCATTCTGATCGTTTGATACCAGCATGTGCTAAATCTTTGCAGACGTATGTGTGTTAAGCATATATTAATCAGTGTTCTTCCCTGAAACTTGTCTTTAGATGACAAAGAATGTCTACTAATAATAAATGTCTAGCAAGATAACAAGAGTTCCCAGAAGTGCCATGGATTTCAGAAGAAATGCCTGCTCATTAATTTATTCATCAGACTTGGGTTTGTGGTCTGGTGTAAACTCTACAATCCTCTTTAACTAAATGCTCATATAATCCTCATGGAATCACTGTATCATCATAATAAAGACTAAATGTGGATGAATTTTCATTGTACCGTTGAGACAGTGGAAGTGCAACATGTTACGGCCATGGCTGCAGCCCTTGAGTTTCACTGTGTTCCCAGTGCTCCCCTGTCTGCCCCTCTCTCTTTGTCTTGTTTGTGTGTGGACGTGGTCTCCCCTTGTTCTCCTGGCTCTCAGCTCAGCTTGACCTGCACACCTGAACCTCATCAGCTCATCACCAGTCTGCTCACCTGCCGTTCATCACCTTCTCATCCAGCAGGATATCTACTCCGGTTTTCCACCCACTCATCGCCAGCTTGTTGTTCTACTCTCCGTGGATCACTACTTGCCTGCCACTCCGTCTGCTCCAACAACCTGTCTGTCTGCCTTCAGCCCGCTCACGCCAGCCCCGCTCTGCCAAGGCCCTCATCCTCATCCCCGTCCCCTGCTTTAGAATAAAGCATCATCTTTCAAACCACTACTGTTGTCTGTGTCCTGTGTTTGGGTCCCACCAGTGTTTGTAACACAATGGACTTTAGGATCAGAATTTAATTTAAAACATTACAAATTTAATATGAAAAGGTTTTAGAGTGACTTTGATGAAAGAAAACATGCAGTTTAATAAACTTTATAAATTACTTTATTATTTCCATTTCTGTCAGCCTATCACATCCCTCTGTTCTTTGAATGAACCAGGAGCGGTTCACTTTATCAGTCTTATTCCTTCTACTCTAAGATCAGCTAGATTAGCTATATGTGTAACAACAACTAGCTGTGGTTCCTGCAAATGCTATGTGACGTCTTCTACTTATTACCTACAAATCTACCCACATTCCTTTTGAAAAGGCACACAAAAATAAAGACTACAAAATGGAGTATGAGCTAGATGCAAATTTGTATATGCATGTGCATTATTGCTAAATGTGAAAGTTTTTTTCTTAACCATGCAGGTGAAATGGACCATAACGTTTCCTCACCCGGCCTTTGTCTAAATAATCGCATGGTCAGGTTTCCACAGCTTTGCGTGCGACAGGATATCAAATCACTGGTAAGCTAGAAGACTGGAATCACACTGGTATTTGCCCAGTGTAGTTATTTCCTTGTAGATTTAGCACTGGATTTATTAACTTAGATTGATTTATTGTGAATGTGCATTCTGCACAGTACAAAGACATTTTGTTCACCTGAAACGTTTCATTTAAAACTCTCTCCTGGATCCCATGACAAATTCCTACAATTAGTCCATTTAAAATAACAAACCAAGTGGAGCTCATTGTGTTCTTAATCAAGGCTGAACTCACGCACTTGTTGTTCTGTTTGGTCTTGACCCCTTTAGTCTTGCTCTGACGTGGACTTGGACTTAAATAGACTCACTTAACTTGAACTAGACTCACTTGAAGTACAGGATTATTTTTTGTGCTTAAATTATTTTTGATTCTTGAATAGGATATTCTACTTTCATATCCCACCTCTGAATACTGATCCATTTTTTTATATTTACTTTGCCTCACATTCATCTCCATTGGAAACCATGTGAGGGCCAAGTAAAAAAAATCATTTCTGGTAAACGGTAAAACAAAAAAGATGCAGCAAAACACAATAACAATAACTGCACAATAACTTGGACCTGGACCCTATAGGCCCTTAGACACCCCGGGTACAGGTACACAAGTAAACAGGCTTATCTCTGCCTGTCATTAAGGCACAGTGTTCATACTTTTCATTGAAACAATGTTGTGTGGTCACATTGAGTCACATTGAGTCACATGGGTGTAGTCCATTGCGTCAGTCACTGTCCTGACCTGACACCGGCAGACTAATTCACAAATGTGAAAATGGAAACTCTCAGTTCAATTTTGATTTCCAGGGGGCGTTATCAACAGGCGCAGACCAAAATGCCTCTGGACGCAGTTGGATAGATCTACAACCAATCAGAGCAACGAAATATGTGACGTAGCGCTGAACCTCAATGGCGCTCCTCTGTCAGTCATCGTATCAAACCCGCCCCATATTAGATAAATGGTTGTGATTGGTCCGACCATTTTCAGGTCGGGTGGAAATCTGTCTGAACCAGACGCACCTGCCAGAGCAAATAAAACATGAGCTCGCAGATCCCTCAGGTTCCCAGGCTATCACTGTCCGGAATCAAATGAAAGAATTCCAGCACTAAACATGCAGCCTTCTGCAGTCCTTCTTACTATCTGTCAATTCATTAATTTCCCCCTGTACAGTTCTTTTTATTACTTCTCATTCGTTTGAATGTTGCATTTCATAAATGGAATTTTTGCAACAAAGGTTATTTAAAAAAAGCCAACAGGATCCTCCAAGGTTTCTCCAGAGAGTTGATGAGGATGTGGGCTTTTTTATACATATGGATCCAATAGCTTGGATGTGTTAGCTGTGTAGCCTCTAAGTTACCCTGCTGACTAGTGAGTCACCGGCGTGAGACAGAAAATACAAAGTTAAGCCCAAAATTTGCTCATTAACCCATTAATGGAAAGACACATATGGTCACTACTGATGTGTTTTAACAAATAGGTCAGACTTTATTCATTTACTTATTTATTTATATAATTCTTTAAAAATTGTGTGTGTATGTGTGTGCGTGCGTGTGTGCGTGCGTGTGTGTGTGTGTGTGTGTGTGTGTGTGTGTGTGTGTCAGAGGCTTAGATGATTGGAATGTATAGTCAATACAGAGCAAGGTCAATGACACTGCCACCAGTGAACCTGGACTAGACACTGTACTGTATTGCTGTAACAAATTTTAGGTTGATGGAATCACTCATATTGTCAATTTTGTGGTAATTTTTAATCACTTGAAAACTGACCAAAGGGTCCAAAACCAATATTAGAGTTAAATTTAGACACTTGAAAACACTTGATTTGGTTATTTTCATGTGTGGCCTACATGTGTTCTAGTATGCATCAAGGTGCTTGCAATAGGATATATATATATATAGTGCTAACAGATCCACACTGGTGTATGTTTTGTTAATTTCTTTTGTATTACTTTTTAGTATGTCATTAATTTCCATTATCTATGTAGAATATTACTATTCTTCAGTCTTTTATGCTTGTTTGTCAGTCCATGTGCAGGGGGGTGAGGGCGAGCATGTGGGTGCGTGAGACTGGGAACATGCTTGGGGGCGTGGGAATTGGCAGGCAGGTGTGAGTGCTGGTAACGTCTACATAAATTGTGTTCTTTTTTCTGCTCGCCTGTTTCTGTCCGAATAATGTAAATAAAATGTCAATAAAAAGTATAATAATAAATAAATAAATGAATGAATAAATAAATAAATAAATATATAATCAAAACACTTGAAAAATGTTACAGCAGTTTGTATAGACTTTACTTTCAACTGACCTTTCCCCCCACCTTAGCTAAACACAGATGAGCTCTGGGTATACTGCTGGCCTTTTGCACATCCAGAAACCTTACTGCTCAGAACGGAAACGAAAGTATTCAGAGTCAGACCGGTGAAACGAAGATGAAAGCATAATCAGTCATGGCCCTGCCAGTTCAGCTGATGTGACAACAATCAATCCTTGGCACAGACTTTCCCAAGAATCGTCTCTTTTGACAGCTGCTGCCAACTTCTGCTCAACACCGACACGCTTGTTCATCATAACAACAGCACCTGCATGAGTGTTACTGAAGCTTGGCGTCCCTGTAAGAACAAAAGAAGAACAAAAGAACAAACATAAAAAGAAACATACCAACACAACATTTGAGCTGTGAAGAGAGAATAACAGACAGAATGTAGAAAAACTGGTTATAATTGGAAGACGTGATATTATTATTAATACTATTTCACTGACCTCATTGCAACAACACGCAATTACCTGGGAAATAAGATATCAAAAAAAGTTTTAATCACTAAAATTTCATTGAAGGTCCTAAGAAAGATGCCTACAAAGAAAAGGCCTACTATTATTTAAAGAAACAATTCAAGATGAGTTTGTTGTCTGGTCTAAATTCTGCAAGTGTATATCATTAAATATCCATATATCAAATGTATATATTATATGCGTCATAATGAAGGCTTAGATATGGGTGTTGTGTTACAGGACTGTTGAAACTTGAAGGTTTCTTTCTGCATCGTGGTTCAGAAATTGATTCTCAGATAGAAACGGAACATTCCACAGTTTGAGTGTTGCAGCTTTGATAGGGAGTGTCAGGTAGTTGAATATCTGTGTTATATTCTCCTATATAAAGTTATGAACAACTGTTAGTTATCAGTTATATATATACAGTATACACATATATAGCAGTTATCTCCTATTTAGTTTCTTTGAGTGACTGAATCAAACAGATCAGAATCTGCATCCTGTTATTAATGTTTTTCCCCATGCAGAAAGCAGCAGCTTTATCTTGGACTATGTGAAATACGTGAAATGTGAAATCAGTATGTTTCGTGAAGAAGATTTCCTCGATTAGTTTGGCATTACATTATGTTACATTACATATGTTACATTACATATTCTAGTAGTTTAGATTATTATTTAGGATCATTACTTATCCAGTAGAAGTGAGACAGAAACAAAGGGTTTTACCTTGTGCTGATAGTGATCTTCTTATTACAAGTTGCTTGGGTCAACATTGTGATTTTTTAAGAATACATTACAGTGATACTTAAAATTTGGCAAACAGTCCTGCAAGCAGAAAGCTTGAACTAAAACGGAACAAAACTCAGCATTTCCATAACAGAAGACAGCGATCTACGATGTTTGTGTTTGACACCTTTCCCCATTCAATTCTTGCTCTACTGCTGCCACATTATTAAGAAAACATGGATGTTTGCATGAACTATTTTGTGTTTTCTGTTTTCTCCTCTTTGAATGCCATGGAGCCAGTTAGTCATTTATTTACACACAAGCCAGTCAAACTAGATCAGTATAAAGCTGTCTTTTAAAATGAGTGAAGTGGAGACCGATGATAGCTTTTAATGGAAAACCACAGTACACAGTTGGACTGCTTTGATTGTGCTCAGGTTTCACTTTTTAAATACTTTCTATTCTTGTGATCGGAGACATTTCTCCTTCCTGCTGGCCTGTCATTTACTTGAATGACATTAACTATTTGTTTCACACAAATTCTGTTTTTCTGATAATGGAGGTACATGGCGTGTCATTGTTCAAGGCATTGCAAACAAGGCGTATACAGTATGTATTTTATCATTCGTGTACTTTTTCATCTAAACCAGTTTTGCAGTCGGCCTATTATAACAAGACATAGTAAGCATACCAATGAACTTAGTGGGCCATTCTTCAATCTTGTTTGGCAGGTCAGGTGGGAGTGTATATAAAGATGCTGCAGGTAGGGATGCGAGAGGCAGAGAGCCCTGGGACAGACGGTTGAGTTTCAGCCACCATGGCTTCTTCCACGCTGGTGTTCCTGCTCCAGCTGCTCCTGCTCTCTCTGGCATCTGCATCGCACTACTTCGGGGGCACCGTGTCCTTTACTGCCAAAGGAAGAAACCCAGACGGAACATTTAGGGTGAGGGATGCCACTTTTGCAAGACCCTAATGATGTGAGCCATGTACTGCGGCTAGCATGTGTTGTTTGTTCCACTTGAGTTGCACTTATTGCCTGTCCTGTTGATGAATACAATAATATACTCAGTGACAGTCAGGCTTGTAAATATGGTAACTAACTTGTGTCATTTTGCGGCCACCTTCTTCTTATAAAACTGAAATTAATGATTGTGTGCTGTGAAGGAGATGAGAGGAGGGATGTTTATTTTTTATTTGTTTTGTTTTTTGGAGGGGGAAGGTTAGAATAAGCAGGACTGGTATGCTATTGTTGTTATAATATGCACTTATTATTATTATTATTATTATCATCATCATCATCATCATCATCATCATCATCATCATCATTATTATCATTTTATTGTGTCTTACTTGGTTTTTATACTATAATAATAACAATAACAATAATATAAAATGAGTTAAATGAACTTTTGGAATGGGAAGCTGAGTTGAGGTCTTTTCAGTTCACTGAAGTTGTAGTGCACTGTTCAGATGAAATATAGCCTATGTTGTTTGGAGAGATGGAAACCAATATAAAAATTTCATTCATTATTTCATATTTCATTATTATTTCATTAAAATCCCTTTGCCACTGTGTTATTACACATGGTTGTAGTAATCAGTAATTATCTGGGTGCACTGCAGGTAGTTTAGATGCTGCTTGCATGCTGACTGAAGCAAGTTACTATATGTGTTACTGATCACTCCGGTTAAAAAGCTAGAAGCTTAAGGTATTTTTGGTTCAGTATGTGCAGCTAACCAGTCACATCCCTTCTCCTCATTTGGGAACTGAGCTATGTTCTTTGTGTCTCACCAACAAAGAGCTTTAATAATATGCCCTCAGCTTCAAATCCCAACTAATCAAAAGTTGTTGAAGGTACTAGGTTATTTTTCATTTTAAAAGAATATTATAGAGACTAAAGACGTTTTCCTTTTTTCCATTTATGCCATATTATATTGGTGCCCAACACCAGTTACGCAATGCTGTTGCTAATTAATGCTAATGATCAAAAACAGACAGTCACACATCTGATCTGTTAAACTGGGCTAAACCTAGACATGTCAGTGACCGACAAGCAGGTATCTCCCCGAACGACCCGAATTCTCAGTCCATTTTTTGATCATGCTCCTTATGGCAAAGTTGTTGTGTATGAGCAGACGCATCTGTGGATACCAGTTTTATGTTTAGTTTTTGTTTTTGTTTATTATGTTTATTTTGTCAGGGACCATGTACAAAAATCATTCATCTCAATTCTAAAATTGAAAGTTTGACCTGATGGTGGCACTAGAGGAAAGGCCATGGGGTCACCAACATCAATAGGCTTCATCCTCTAGGGGTCAGCGAGTTTGAAGAGATTTGGATGAAAGCTACTGGAGTTACCGCGCTAACGCCAAAACTCTGCGGCGGCGGTCGGGGTAAAACCATAATATCCCCGACTCGTCGTTCGGGGATATAATTACAGTGCTATAACTGGAAGTCTTTTTTTTTTACACAAAAATGTCCTCAGCTTCAGTAAACTGACCTTTTATGATTGCACATTTACACAACATGATCTTGTTCCACAGGTGGATTTTCGCAACAGGGCAACCTTTTATGGGTGTCAGTACCACCACAACTGGCGCTGTTACAGCGGGAACTGTGGCTATGCAGCCAGAGGTCAGAGTGGCAGAATTGAGAGCAGCCCCAACTCCCCACAAAGGAACAGACAGTGGTGTGAAAGTGAAACAGTCACGACAAGACATGTCCCAAGTGACAAACCTTTTCTAATGAGGTGAGCTATTTTCCTCAAATCACATAATGATCATTGCTATTATTACTAACATTATTATTATTATTATTATAACAATAATAATAATAATAATAATAATAATAATAACCATCATCATCATCATCATCATTATTATATAATGAACATATAATAATAATAATAATAACAATATTAATAATAATATTATATTACAGTCTTAATAAAATAATAGTACAGTAAAATTGTAGTTTGCTGAGCACCATCCTCTTTTTCAGCAGACCTGCAACATTTTCATCCACATTTATATTTATTATGATTGTGCCAATTCTAAAAGTAAGCAGTAGTGTTTAAATGCAGTATCTCAAGACTGTTGTATCCACACACCAGGGAAGCTGGCTGCTGTTGGATCTCAACACGCAACTACATTGGATCTTGGAGACTATTGACTCTAGTGGATTTAGGAAGAAGATCTGATACTGGCGAGCCAAACAGATCTCCAAAAGTTGCCATTCTACCTTTCCTGCGGTAAGTCTCAAACCATACAGTGGATGGACACAGTGGACACACTCCTCAAAGAAAGAATTATTTTGCCCGGAAAGACGTTTTGTACCTGGAAATTGTTTGAAAAAACAAAACATTTTCTTTGTTGAGTGCTTGTGTTCATGTGTTCTACCATGTTATGCCGTCCATCATACCATTATGTTACCTCTTACCTCCATTTGCTGTTTTGCATGTTTAACTACGCTTGCTTGCTTTTCATTCTGCTGATTTTATTCTTTTGTGTAAGGGACCCTTTGCAGACGTCTGGCACTAACTGTTACACTAACTTGTTAACGTATGCATTCAGAGTTCCTGTGAACTGCCCTCGGTCATACAACCTGATGTCCTTTGATCCTGATGGTGACCAAGTTCGATGTCGATATGGAACAGCCCGTGGTACAGAGTGCAACAGGTGCAGCCAACCTGCAGGCTTTCACTTAGATCAGGTAGGCTGAAAAATCAATTTCCTAATACCTTGTGCAACTAGTTTTTGCCTCAACTAACGCCAATATATTCACATTATCAGGGCTCTTGCACATTGTACTACTCCAACTACACCTCCCCAAACACTGGCGTCTATGGATTTGAGTTGGTGGTGGAGGACTTCCCGCGTCGCCGCATCACGCTGGCCTACACGGACGGGTCTCGATCCAACAGGTTTCCGCTGACTGTAAGGAGCAGGCGCTCACTGTACGCCACGACTGTCTCCTACCCCTGGTGGTGGCGTCACACCTCCACAAGAGCACCAACTACCGCCAATAACAACAGGTGGTGGTGGCAGGGGCAGCACACCAGCACCCAACCTCCCATAACGACAAACTCTTCTCGGTGGTGGTGGCAACAAACCAGTACTCCACCCACAAGAATTCCTTGGTGGCAGCGAACCAGCACTCTTCCTCCAACAACTACAAGCCCTCCTTGGTGGTGGCATCGAACCAGTACTCCACCTCCAACAACTACAAGCCCTCCTTGGTGGTGGCATCGAACCAGTACTCCACCTTCGACAACTACAAACATTCCTTGGTGGCAGCGAACCGGTACTCCACCTCCAACAACCACCTCTCCTCCAACAACTACCACAAACCCTTATCGCACGACAAGCTGGTGGTGGTGGAGTCACTCCACAACCTCCACACCACCACCTGTCGGGTCCACCACTCCCGGTTGGCAGACCCAACAGAGCACAACTCTGTCCCCCTGGTGGTGGCACAGTACAGTACAGCACAGTACCATTCCTTGGTGGTTGAGGACCACCACTACACCTCCCACAACCACAACCACAGCAACAACCACTACATCTACTCCTTGGTACTACCGTACTACCGCCGCTCCCACGCCAGCTACAACCATCAGGCAGATGCCTGGCACCCCCCTCAGTAAACTTCCTTTGCAATTCTCTGTTCTTGGTAAGCTAGCCAAAACGCTCCTCCTATACATTTGCATGGAATATATACACAAAATTGTAAAGGTAGATTATTGTTTAAATACTTAAAGTTTTACTTGTCCCCTCAGTTGTCTATACATTTTTTAGTCTCATTAGGCTCATAGCTGTGGAACATATTGCACTTTGGCATTTAAATCAAACTTTATTTGAACTCTAGTTGATCGAGCTGCTCCATCTTGCAATGAGGGAGAATACTTGCCTAGGTTCCTGCCCCCAACACCCTCAAATGGACTGCTCCTCCATGCTGAAGTCAACAGAGAAATGGAGATCAGGGTCAAAGCAGAAGCTCGACGTGCAACGTAAGAGAGAACAGGCATGACCAGTGTTAGATCAGTGTTAAATCCCCTAATTTCAGCAAGTACAATATAACCTCAGAAATCACTGTGACATTTCTGACTTGTTTGTTTTGTTTTCATACAGGCTGCGAGATGTCATCATCAGCGGGCCCCTGAATATCACCAAGCACAGGACCACACATGATGAGTTTGTCATCAGATGGACCCCTGTTGAAGATGACCTGGGAGATCATTTCCCCATTTGCTTTGTTGCTGAGGCAGGAGATGGGTGAGCCTCATGTTCATTCTTTTATAACAGCATTAGAAGTGAACACTGTTTGAATTGGAAGAAAAGTAAAAACTGTATGGAATTTTGCCATACTGATAATCTAATATGCTCCATATTGCAAGAACAGGGTACCCAGTCCATCTCCAGCTTATCACCATTACCATCCCACAGTCTCTTCACACTGAGTTACTTTATTCTATTTTTTGTGTTTTGCAAAATATCTCTCTTTCTACCCACAAGTTGGAGTGTATCGCTCATGTTTTGACTGAGCTTGAGAAAGAGGAAAAAAGAAAGTTGTAATGCACTAAGCAACCTATCAAGCTGCCCAGCCGTCTCAGACAGCAGCGATCAGGGTCAAGCATTGAAGACGAGTTGTGACCAAATGCAGAATTAACACTGATTCACTGCATTTGAACTATAAGTCAAACAAGAATAAAATATGCTTTTACAAATATTTGTTAGAGTTAGATATAAAATCCAGAGGCTGATTTCTTCACCTCTACCCTGAATTTTACTAAGTGAATACTTTTTAGAATTTAAACGGCCTCTTGTGAGAATAAGAAATTCAGTCAAAATTCCACACACCCATTCTGGTTGAACCTATATATTTATAAGGGATGAAAGAGGTTCCAGTTATAGGGGAGGAGCTTGGCCCAGAAAAAGCTAAATTGATCTGAGTACAAGGGACAACAACAAACCAAATGGGGAATGAATAGATCAGATATTCATCCCTCCACCATGTCGTTTGACCTATTTAAAAGATTAAAGTGAACATTTTACATAGGTTACCTTAAACATAGACTTTTGTCAGTGGAATTGTATTTAGGTTAGAAAACAATTCAGTAATAATAATTAATATTAACAATGACAAAGGCAATGTAATGTGTAAAAAGCATTACTCTCTTCAGTGAAAGTGTTAAATTAATCTTCAATGGTTTTCAGGTACAGGAATTCAAACATCTATCAGTCTGAGATCCGATGTGTTGTGGTGAATGTTGGGCCGGCGACTGGTGAGTCTTATTGGTATTGTTATGCCAACATCTGTAGGCTGCTACAGTATATAACCAAAACTGTAAAGATATATGTGTTGGATTTCCACCAAATATATTTTAGTGCTGTAGAGAGACTTTTTTAAAGGTGCAAAAAATACTGTGTTGAGTTTTCAGCATAATCAGGGGAGAAAATTATTAACAACAAAATCTCTTCCTCCAGTTGAAGCCAACGTGATCTGCAATGAATCCACAATGAGAGTAGAGGTGGACAAATCCTCATTCCCTACACTTAATGAGGATAACCTACAGCTCAATGATCCCAGCAACACAGTCTGCAGCCTCCAGACCCACTCCAACAGCACTCACGTCATCGCTGTCATCCCCCTCAGTGCTTGTGGCACTCAGATCGAGGTAAAGTACTCACTCCTGGATGCTGGTTGGTGGTATTTGTTTCATTAATTACTGTGCTCATCTGGTAATCATCGATTTGTCTAAACGAAGCCATGAGTTATAGAGTGAGTTATTGGTATTGCTTAGCAGTGCAAGGACTGAATAGATCACTTTTGACTCTGCAGGAAGATGATGAAAACCTCATCTTCAAGAATGAAATCACCACCGTCAACAATCTCAGAAACATCATCACCAGGAATAACCTTCTGGAAGTGCAGTTCTACTGCCAGTACCCCAAGCAGAGCAATCTGACACTGGGCTTCACTGCACACAGGTCAAATGTCACAGTGTGGGAGAAAGGCTTTGGTACTTTCATCTACGAGTTTGAGTTCTACCAAAGCAGCCGTTTCCAAACAATGATGGATTCCAGCTCATACCCTCTGGAGTTTGACGTAGGGGACCGGATTTACATGCAGATAGAGGCCACATCTTCAGTCAATAACACCGAGCTGTTTGTGGAGTCCTGCAGAGCTGCACCATATGATAACCCCAACTACCGGCCAACCTACTCCATCATCGAAAATGGGTAAGTACAACACTTAGTGGCAATAGTGTAAAGAACAATTGAAAGATTTTTCTTAAAAAAAACAAAACAATTATGTGGCATTTCCACCTGAGAATTTAATCCCTTGTGCCGTAATAGCTCATAGATGTGAGGTGACCGTGTATTTATGTAAAAGTTAATAAAAATAATACTTTAAAGTGACAAACATACAGTTCAAACATACAGCATGCGAAGCTCCAGTAACCTGCAACTATTGAATGTATTATCCCTCAACAATTTCACATGTAGCTGTAAAGCTGTCGAATTTAACTGCTTTAAAGAATTGCTCAGTATAACTTAGGCACACACACACGCACACGCACACGCACGCAC
>OMOV01104459.1:0-10419 GCA_900312565.1 Beryx splendens | reverse complement strand
CTCTCTTTCCGTTGGATGTTAGATCATCTTAGTAATCAAAAGGGCATTAAGCCCATCTTGCGCGCTCCGTGTGTCTGCTGGACGAGATTAGCCCGTCAGTGCCTCTCAGCAGAAGATGGGCCCAATTGCAGTGCTTCTCATTCGTGTAGAGCGAGCCAAAAGGCAACACATCATTTGAACGAGGACAAAAAGCCTGAAAGAGAATGAGGTCACTTCTCATCAAAGTGAAGCACAGCGTTAGCAACGTGTAAAACACAAAGTGGGAACCTGTCCAGGCAGACCTTTCAAATTAAGTTCTCCACCAGCTTCTCTGGAAATTGGGCGAGAGAAGCGGCTCCATCCCTCAATGTTGTTGTGTTTTTAACCTGTATTTTGATAGGGCTGCCCAGTAGGTAATAATCCTTCAGGATTTTTGAAACTTTCCATGAAGAGTTTTCCGTCAAAGTGAAAGTGGGCATTTTCTTCAGCAGCACAGACAGAACACAGCACCGACAGTTCTGCATGAGCTGTTTACAGTACGACCAGAAAGCCCACTCAACCTCTGTGGAGCGAAAGCTTTTACAGGGACATATCTGTTCCATTAAGGCCTGACCGTGACATCCCTGAAGGACATCCAAGGACAGTTAAGTTGTTTTAACTCTCCGGCCTCTTCTCTCTCGCTCGCTCTGGTGACAACGTATCTCGAAAAACTCACAACGTCAGTCACACACTACTTCCAGAAGTTTCTTGAAATTTCCACGTGCGCTCCCCGAAGGATCTTGTAACGACACATTTTCAAGAACTACCTGAAGAGCGGCTTTCGATAGTCCCTTGACCGTAAGGCATCACAGGTAAAGGAATCGGTTTCCTGAGCTGAAAGCATAGCAAGTCAACTGAAGAAACCTCCGTTTTAGAGCAGGTGTAGGTTATAGCTGACAGCAATGCACTTTATCTTGCCGCATGCAGATCTTACAGTATTGCTGCCAATTCAGTAGAGCTGTGACTGACAGGCTGCCTTGTGGATGTAGGCTGGTGTGTAATATACACCCAGCTGGTTGAGGGAAAATATTTACTCATTAGCTACACCTGCCTGGGATCGGCTTAGAAGATCTGCTATGAAGGGCATTTTCTACTTTGATGAAAATAGCGTCTCTGCACGTAAACTGACACTATTTGATGCGTATTTGGGTTTGAAAATGGTCTCCACGTAGGTGTTGTGTACCTTTTTTTTTGGCCTAAAAATCGCACACTCTGATTGGTCGATCATAGGGGGTAATAACAACGGCATCCAACTCTTCCAAGCTCCAACTGCTCCAACACACCCCATTCCTCCAGCTGCGTTGCTGTGGTCATGCCCATGTTTGTTTTTACCGGTCATTGTCGTCACGTCTGCTTCCTGTTCCTCTCTTCTATGTTTCGTTTTGGTGCGATATGATTTTTAAACACTGCCTGTGTACCTGATTTCCGCTGCTTGCTACTCGCACATCAACGCAGAAGTATAAAAACTTAAATGTAACTGCTGCTGCATTGTTCACATTTGCGCTTTACATTACGTTCAACTATAAAATGCACTTAAGGCATAGCGTATTAATGTAGACTAAAGCATACGCTCAAATTTGGTGTAGCCTAATAATAAATACACTGGTGAAAGACAAGTAGCATTCTTTATTTATTTATCTAATTAATTTCATGGAGTTTTGTGGAGCACAGCTTATTCATGTTAAGAGTTAAGATGGCGGCCTCTGTCTGCAGTGGAGGAGCTTGCCTTGACAACACCCGCAGAGATACGCGACTAGTTCCAGGTTGTGGTGAACGAACAACACATTTCAGATACTACTTGAGTTGCGAGTATTTTCGGGAAAGCCTTGTGATATGAACAAACGCCTTGTAGAATGGCATGCTTTGGGAAGTTGGCCAGTTGCCCTGAAGGACGCTTCTGTTAGCGTTCTGAATGTTAAAAAACAAACATCTCAGAAGCGGAGCTTTTTTAAAAACGGAACTATTTTTTCAAACATTTCTATGCTCTGCTGGATGTCATTCTGCATCTAATCAGTATCAGTGAAGGGGATCGGGCTTGCCACGCATCCAACCATCTTACATACATAATTCAAGGTCACATCCACTATCTGTCTAAATGTCCCTCAGTTGTACTATCCATTGCACTAATCCGCCCTCGTTCAACCCTCATCCTTTCACATGGCCTTTTCCCCATAGCCACACAGAACCCTAAGCTTTGCACTGGCAGCTCAACGCAGGATCACACAAGGCTGTCATTGTGAAGATGTGATCAAAGCGGCTTGCACTAGGCCCAGATGTGCCATGCCAATAGCATACCTTCAGTGTGACTTTACAGCGAAAGACCTCCGAACAACAGGGGAATACCAAATCCTACTCATTCATAATACAGTAGGTGGCCTCTCAACAATTACTAGCAGCCTGCTGATCTCCTGGATTTCTGGAACAGGCAGAGCCGGCGCGCAGCGGTTAGGATGGAAAAACATAAATAATGCATTCCATGGGAATATTAACAAAATGCATGCCTTACATACAATGTGCACAGCTGTGTGTTTAAATCTGCGCTTGTGTAGCGCTCGAATGTACTGCCCATGTGCAAGTGTGTATATCAGAGACGCAGCACCCCTTTGCCTTACTGCTTGAGTATTAATTTGAGCGGGAAAACCTGGTCACTGGCCCTTATCCAACACATGGAGACCAGGAAATTATTTGTGCAAATCACACCCTATAAAAAGAAAAACTAATAAAGGGGGCTTAGTGAGGCAAGCTCCATTTTACAGTACATTACACCTTGAGACAGTGACGGAGAGAGCGAGGGAGGCAGGGCAGAGTGAGGTGATTGTGTTGTCGATGAATGTACCCAACATCCTCACTTCATCATTTATCTTAAATGGTCTACACGGGCTTCACCTCCTCAGCCTCCGACAGCAAGTGATGAGAATGCGTCCACATCCTCCGCTATGCCTCGCTTCTCCCTTTGACGACAGACAAACGACCACGGGTGGAAAAACCAAGGTACCATATTGCCAAGGATGTTGACTTTCAGCAGAATTTTCGTTTTGCATCAGGTGGCCTTCACAGTCTGTTGTGATTACTTGCTTAAAATCATTCCGTATTTATTAAGGCTGTGTGATTTCAGCCTTTGATTGGACAGCGGCGGACCTTTGCCCAAGCGTCAGATCACAAAGCGTGTGGAAGAGTCCTATATTTCTTTTTTTTTTATTATTTTATTCTCTATAGGGAAAGGCCCTTGCTGACTGTAGCGCATCTCTACACCAACATTCATTTGAGAGCCGCCCACCACCGCATCCAGACCTTGGAATCGCAGGAAAGCCAAAATGTATGTGCATACGTTTACATGCAAACACAAACCCCGGACTTGCACACTCACTTGCAGCTTTGCATCGCCTCTGTAACTAACACTGGTTGATTAATGGAGGTACCCCAGCCTAGCCTGAGGAGGAGATAAGCAGCCTATCGCCGCTCTAAAGCCGTTCTACATGACCTTGAGAGAGTACATGGAAATAGACCTAGGGCTGCTATTAGCCCAGCCCTCTCCCATCTGGCCTAGCTCCAGTGTCAAAACCACTGACTGCTTAAATTCACATCCAGAGCCTCGAGAACCAACTGGCAAGGAGTGACACCAGAGATGCGGCGTGTAACTTCACGAAAACATAAGCCTCTCACTCATAAATAAATGAACAGATGAATTTAAGCTATAAATGCAGTTTGTATAGCGTGGCCGATCTTATGTATTCAGGACAGCAGTCCATCCTAATGCGTCTAAAATCTCTCACCTGCGTCTTCACAGATAAACAGCTGTTCTAACTAACACCGATAAGAAGGCACATTATGTTTTTTTAATGTAATTCTTAGGGGCTGCAGCAGCAGGGGGGCCGAGAGACGGGTTCAGAGCATTATCAATCCACTTTGAAAATTCAAATGAACTCATTTTCTATCACACATTTAACTGACTTAAGTAGAACAAACCCTATTTTAGTCAGAGGGCTGTGACTCATTTTTTGTCCTTTAATATTAGCAATAAAAAAAATGGGGAGAAAAGTGTGTTATCTTCATATTGGGTGACTTGGATTTGATTATAAATGGTATGAAAAATATTTAATCCTCGCTTCCCATAAGGCTCTGTGGCTCCGAATGTAGCAGGGCGGAATATTGCTAACATTGTTATTCAGCTGTCTTGTCTACACAAAAGGTTTGCCATGCACCCTGGCAGAGCTCTGGAGGCTCCCAACAGCAGAGTGACTGAAAGGTCAGGCTGTCTGTTCATCTCACAGCATGAAAGAACGGCAGCGGGGGAAACATCACGTGAACAAGCTGTGCTTCACGCGTCACACACAGACGGACGCCGCGGAACATGCGAGGCCTTATCATTAATCAGTACAGTGAGCAGATAAGACTCGCTTGTCTTAACTACGGCTGCGCCCGTGCTATCTGTCTGAACAGCCGCACCACTTCACGTCCACAGACACTAAGCAAAGAAAATAAGGCGTGCCAACACTGTCGTCCTGCTGCCGTGACGTGCTGAAGCAAACAAGATTGATTTTTGATTTCATGAGTGGTGTTTGATGTCTTCAGCCCCGTTTACGCAGAAAAGACAGCTAAGCATTGGTACAGTATTAAGAAATGCGGTGCTGCTTAAGCGCATTTCTACTAAATGTAGCCCTTCATACACAAAACCAGGCACTGCTGTCATTGTTAAGCTGCAGATAAAGACTCCTTCGCTTAACGGAGGATCTTCTGTACGCTGGAGCATTTGGGAAAACGGGATCAAAGTCTTAAATAGACAAGACATTCCCACACACTGAGCTCTTGCATACATTGTGAAATTTGGTTGTTTTGGGCAGATTATATCTTTATAGTCAATGAAGTAAGGCGGACAGCAGAAGCTCATTTATAACCATTCATACCAATCAAGAAATAGGTCAAGGTTCCTAACTCTAACCCTGTTTTAGCCATCATGGCAAACACCATTTAACCCCAACCCAAAGTAAGTATTCCTATAATCACTGGCAGTTCAGTCTATTTGTGAACATCAATAAATTTCTCCTGAAAGCTAAGAACCCACAAAATGATTTAGCATCAGCCTCATTTTCAGAGGCGCAGCCCCCGTCTTTCTCTCTCGATGTCACAAATTATATTAGCTTCATGTCCACAGCTGATTCATAGTTAAAGATGTCCAGAGACGATTATACAGCTCTGTCCTCTCAGTCGGCGCAGGCCACTTGGATCCCGCACGTAAAACTGGTGACCCCTCATGCACCCCGGTAACTGACTCAATAATACATCTCTTGTATATGTTTAATTGAAATCACAGAGTTAAAAGGCGTGCCGCACCCTCTTAAGCGGAGCACATCAACGTTTCTACTTGTCCACTGTCCCGGAGAGAGGGAATAAGCGAGGGAACAGAAGGAGCACTTCAAGCCCGAGAATAAATTGTCCCCGCATTTCCAGCTACTCAAGCGATTCCAAGAGCAGTGCGAGAGGCAATGGCGACGCAGTGACATCAGCGAGACAGGAGCCAGAGTAAACCGTTTACAGTTCGAGATTGGCTGATTCTCTCTGACAGAATCTAATCGCCAACTAAACCATCTCTGACAGTAGCCATGTTCCTGTTACTTAGCTAAAGAGCTTCCTGTTTCTTTTTTGCCCACAAAAACAGAACTCCTCACCGCGCTGAAGCCGCGCAGGCTGAGCCTCGGGGGACCGCCCTTTACTTTTAATTACAATAGCTTGATACAAGTGGTAAATGACGATATATTGGTCATTACAGTATATGTAGGACAGAGCTTTATGCAGTAAGGTGATGTTTGTTCATCTGCATAATCTCACAGCAGTAAGGTATGAGAACTGTTTCGGTGTACACATATGTCAATATGCTGTTAAAAAAAGAGTGGGCATTTATAATTATCAAGAAAATTATCTCCATGTGCTTTGTGTCCATTTAAACATTAATTACACTAACGACTACATTTGAGTTTGGGCCTATAATATAAAGCACATTACAAATTTTAAATTACTTCATTATAAAGCGGCAGATTCCTTTCAGGCCGTTAATGAAGCTATTACGAGTATTTCCATCAGCACCTCTGTGTGGAGATGCTCATATCAGAGCGTTGGCAACAGAGATGTCTGCGTCTGTGGCATCGCCCATGGTGAAGGAGGAGCGGGATGAAAGAGGACAGAGGAGTCAGTCAGGGATACCTCCAATCAGCCTCAGGCGATGCCCCCAGCGCTGTTCTGATGGCCCCCTAGGCTGCCACCGTCGGACTTCCACAGCTATCAAACACCGTTTCTGATTTTAAGTTATCCTCCCTCTTTCTCATGTTCTTCATCGCGTTTATGTTTGTCGTTCGCTCGGCGGTATCTGTTCGCGCTCGTTCGTTATTCTGAAACAGAAGTTGGTTGATTGCGATTCGCAGTCTTTGATTGTGCTGGTAAACAAGACCTTAGACTTCCTGTCGACTTCAAATCGGAGAGTTGCTCAACAATACTCTTGAAAAACGTCGGGGAAGACGTGTTTGTTTGTGCTCGTTCCTGCTGGCTCTCCTACGGGGGCGCTGGATTTGGAATATTAAATGATGTTTTGCCACCGTTCCAGACATCAATCACATATCACGCAGGGATGTAAACTTTGCTAATCTTCCGCTGAGAAAGAGCGGTGTGTCAGATTTGATGAAAGCACATCAAGGAGAAATGAGCATTTGATCGTATAACTGAACCTAGGTATCTTTTTTTTTCTTCCTGGAATCAATAGGTGTAGAGGTAATTGCTCACAGACTTGGAAATGTGTCTTTTTTTTTTTCCATACCTGTTCATAAAGGGATTCAGCATCTACCACATCACAAATAAGAACTGTTGTAACATAATTCTCATGGGACATTCAGACGCTGGGATGGAAATACTTTGGCTTGCTGTCTGAAAGGTGTGTTTACAGTATTTTGAATTCAGCTCTCCACATAACTGATGCCCAAATATGGAAAACATCCAAGTACATTTTGGCTGTTTGGGTTGGTATATAATCTCAATGGATATGGTCTGCTAATACATGGATAGCGGGACGCCGTGGTCGTTTTACTATTCTTTCTTATTATGTCAAATAGCAAACAAAAGCACGTCTTCTGTTGTGTTCCCCTAGACAGAAAGCCGGAGCCTCTGCCATTGAGCGAGTCTATTGGCATTGCCTTCTCCCACGTCCCGTCTTCCCAAGGCTTTGATGGATCATCGCGCTCGGTAAACAACAAAGTGTATCAGGAAGCAAAGAGAGGTGAGTTATTGAGTACAGTGGGAGGAGCTGATTACCTCTAATCTTCGCACTCCCGCGGAGTGAGGGGAACACCGTTTCCCAGGGGCCCCTTCAGCCGCGTCAGCTGCAGCGGCCCATCTCCCACAGCTACGGGACGGTCTGGCACGCCGCGCTCAGCACCTGTGAGTCAAACACACACGAACATTCAGATGCCTCTCAGCAGCCTCTCGCATCACTCCGGATATTGCGCTCATATATTAGAGATCCCTGAGTAAAAATGGTATTTATGGGGTATGACTGACACAATGGATTTACATTCTGCAAAAAGACATCGCGGTTGTACAGAACGCTTGCAATAAAATTATATTCACTGCGTGATTCATTGTATTACCTCTAGAGAAGCTCTCAAGGATACATCTCGTCAGGATGTTACAACGGAAACCTTGCTCCAATGCTATTCAAAATGTTTCAAGGGACACGGCTCCCCGGGTCCTTGAACATATCATGCAAGAAGAAATCCCTGCAGCCATTCATTCACATGCAGCATCTGCCACTGCCGCTCTTTTGCAAAGGGTTGTCACTACGTTTGTCACAAAATAGTAGTAGTAGTAGTAATAGAGTAGCTGGATACAGGCTGTTTCTAATGAATTCAATCTTGACAGAAGAAAACGATTCATTCTTCTCCACGGTAAAATAAAATAAAAAGGGGGAAATAAAAGAAAGCAGATGATGCAGTATCAAATCCTGGCAGTAAAGCTCAACACAGAGATGCAGTATTGCTGGTTTTTTTTTCCGCTCTGCAAGTTGCCATTAATCATGATTAGTGAGGGAGTGGGCCAATACCTGCAGCTCTCTGTTTGAGATGCCCATAAGGGTGCCACAGGTCTGACCTGTTTACTGCCTTCACTGCAGCTCTGTCTGCCATGCCTAACGGAGTTATCCATCTCTCGGCCTGCAACCTGCACCCACTTCCCTATTCTCCTAATGATCACCTCCCCCGAGGCACTAGCTCACCGTGGAAGGAGGTGGAAGAGTGATCTGCCTTTCCTCTCCGGGTTTCCCATTCCTGACTGACACTTCTCACCTGCCCCCGTAACCTTAAAGGTTGCACATATAACATTTGCTAAATAAGAAATGTTTGATTGGAAAGAGGTGTATTTAATTGCTGAAAATTAAATTTGCATCGACATGATAATGTGAACCAAGCCTAACAGCATTCCAAGAAAACAATGTCTCTCCGCTGAACCAAGGCCATCAAACTTGATGCTACGGCAAGTGGAAACAAAAACTTTTGAAGAGCAGATACGCGCAGTAACTGCTCCTCAGGCAGACCTTTGGGTGTCCTCTTGGCTAGAGTTGCCTAGAGTGCCTCCATGCTCCACTGCACAGCCGCACAGGCTTCTGTGAAAACCCTTGTGATAGCTACTGTGTCACTCTATTGATTTGTGTGTCTCTCATTCTTGTTCTTTGACTCTCTTCTTTTGCTCTCCCTTTGTGAGTTTCGTGTTCCTCAGTGGTAAGTCAATGTGACATGTGTGGCTCCTGTGTGATGTCCTATCTGTGTTGAGGTGAGAGGCGAAGCTCAGAGCTGGCAGCAGCGCTGGCTGTTGAGTTATGAAGGTTTGTCAGTTTTAGAGCGGGCGGCTGTACCTGCAAACTCAGCACGGCAGCACTGCTAAGACCACAGCATGAGTGAGCGTTTTTGGCTCCAGTCAACTTAATGACCGCTATACCCTAATTACTATGAGGTAATGTATAGATTGATGGATAAATGATCCATTAGATGATAAAGCACTATTCGTGCCTTGCAGTGAATTCTCTTGCAACTGTAACTGAAATTTAATCACAGCTAATTGCACATTGTAATTACTCCTGAGAGTGAAACGTGGTCTACAGAGTGTAAAGTGTGTGTGTCGTTCATTTATATACAGTGAACATCAATGGATGCAAATGGGTTTTCAGTAGATAGTTGATTTTTTGCACAGTATTCCAGTAAGGTGTACCTTAGGTTTTTGGCTCAGTGGTTGGCTCAGTGTGGACAGCCTGAGCAAGCAAGAAGCCTAATGTTATCATCCTATCCTTTTCAATGGAGTTCAGCAGGAAGATTAGCTTGGAGAAGCACCGCTACTGTATTACTCTTGTGCAACATGAAGCAGGGAGCCAAGACTGTGACACTTTTTAGCTGCGTGGTTAGGACTTGGAGACTTGGATACTGGGGGTTCCTTTGCTATGCATTTCCTCACTGGTTGAGGTGGATTCTGACGGGTTTTAAAGCTGCAGTGGACAAAAGTTTAAAAAAAAATCGCTACCCATGCTTAGATAAGCATCCCGGCATCTCATAGCTTTGTGAAGCGAGGATAACACAGACCATAAGGAGGGTAACCTAACTGCTGCATGGTTGTGAGCAAAATAAAAAATTCAGAAACATGTTAAAATATGTAAACACTTTGTCATACATCATTTGTACTTGCATTATTTCACCCATTTTAAGGACATTTTTGCCAGAGGTGAAAGAAATGGATCCAGATCTTTTGGCTGATTAGAGTGAATAACAGTTAAATAAAACAAAAATACATAAAGATATAATACGAAGGCCCTGAAATAAGAACTTTTCAAACTCGGTGCTCTTAAGCTCAGTAAGGACAGAAAGCCTGCTGACATTCATTAATGTGCTTTATTCATTTGACACCCAATTAGCTGTTTGGTAAACAACAGCCACTCTTTCCGGGGTGACCAAGAAATAAATGTCACATAAAGTATGCAGAACTAGTACTCATCAGGCAAACACAGTACATCAATGTAAACCACACTGCAGTTAATAAGGAATTAACAAAACAATAGCGCTAAAATACAAATGCTACTATTACTGTGATTACTACTAATAGCACAAGGCTCATAAATACTGTACATGTCTATTTTGGCCATCTTCATTACATTGTATTCATTTTTCCAAGTACATTAACCTATGGGTCAGAGTTTGGAACAATTTGTGAGTGTTAACATATCCTTTGTAAGAGCTAGCCATCCACTACACTGCTGAAGGAGCAAAGCCATAGTAAATAGAGTGTAACAGTAATGGTGACATTGTTTTGTTCGCACCAGATGTTCAAGCCTCAAACGGTCCCCTGGTTGTTCCCAAATCCCCAATCCCCACCCTGCCC
>OMOV01104448.1:0-10629 GCA_900312565.1 Beryx splendens | reverse complement strand
ACACACAGTCTGCATGCAGTAATTTGTATTGTGGTGTGTTTAGACTCTGTGAGGACAGTAAATCCCTGCTGATGGGATCAACTGGACTTACTGACCTGCAGGACCACACACACACCGCCATCTACTGGACACAAGTGGTACTGAAATTACACCGAAATACAAGACTTAAGTGGCTGTTTATCAAGAGAACCTCATCAGTTTCTCTCACAGAGATGTGAGTTTTGGCCTGCTGGCCTTAGATGGTCCTACCAGCCCTGTCATGCATGCAACACCCTTCACACACACTGATAAAATGATACACACAGTTTATGGATCACGGTTGTGTGGTTCAACATACATCACTGCATGATCTCCAGTGCTTGTTATGACTTTAACAAGAGCTCATAGTGACTCACAGTGAGTGAGCAGCCAGGTAGGGCTTCAGTGTCTTGTTCAAACACACATTGAGATCTAACCTGTGACAATCTGTACAGTGACCCAACCTAAACAGTTACCAGCTGAATGAAAGTGACATGACTGGGGAGTTAGACCGTACTGTATTTAGATGTTGTTTGAGGCATTTCTTGATGCTTGGATACATTTTTACAAGCTGAGATGAGGAAAATATGAGGAAAATATGAGGTACGAATGTGAATATCATACAGCCAAAGTAAATTCTAAGCTGATAGTTATAATGAGTTTATATGGAGCCTGGTACCTGTGGGGTTGGCATGTACAGTATAAAAGCCCCACTAATATGTGTTGAAAAAAGGCAGCTTGAGCCCAGGAGAAGGTTTCAGAGATCTTTTTAATCTGTAATCGGCATCAGAACTTTGTACACTGTAGAAACTTTACAGCAAACAGTACCGCCCCCCCACAAGTCAACTTTTTAGTTTTATAGAAAACTTTACAACATAAATTCATAGTAAACATCATGCAAATTATATAAAGATTGGGTCTTTTAAGGGGGGGAAAAGCATAAATTAATGTTTTTCTGAAACCTTAATCAATTTTTGTTTAAAGTGGTGGTTGTTTGCTTTGTGATGATCACTGACTGGAGGTCATGGTTTAGCCTACTATTCATTTCCCACCGCATCACTGGCTTTAACCAAGCAAAGAAGTGTCTGTCAACTAAATTAGGTACTCACTTAAGTCACATTTATTTAGCCCTTAATCAGTTACAGTGTCAAAGAGCTTCATGCACCCACACTTTGACCCATTAAATGAAAAATGAAAAACATCCTTCAACCTTAGACCCTCAGTGACAACAAGAAAAAACTTTCATGAAAACCTCATTAGGGAAAAAAAAAAGATGGAGGAAAGCTTGGGGAGGGCCTCACAGAGAGGAAGTTCGATGAATACTTAAAGCTGCTCTAGACAAGATGTTTATGTAAAAATATATACTGTCTCATCAGGCTGAATCACAAAGTGGCACTGCAACAGAGAAGAGTGTCACATCCCCCCTAATGGAGACACAGTAGACTCATTTGCCCACAGTAAATGCCGGTGTCAGGTGTGAACACAGGTGGGAAATTCTCTTCGACGAATTGAAACTTAAGAGCAAAACCCAAGCTGTCTCCTAATCTGCAGTGTCCAGAGAAAACTGAACTCGCCAACATTAGATCTTTGTGCAAAGTTGCCCATTGCAGCTTTAACTGACAAAAATCCCCACAGCACAGTCTGAGTGAGTAGAAATGTCGACAGTGTTAATGAGCGTAAGAGGCTTTTCACCTGATTTGTGAGCGAGCGTTTTCAGCTCACCAGCAGCATCTCAGCCAAATGATATGCCCCCCCCCCTCCACTATAGCAACTAGTGTGTTTTTGTCTCTCTTTCCAAGTGTTTACCCAGGCCAGGGGGCTTTTCAGTGCTCTCTCTTCCATCCTCTTCCCACCAAGTCCTCCAACTTACAAAACCTCCTTTTATCGCGGCACAAAAGCAGCAATGTACTTCTTTGTGTCATGCTTGTCTCTGCGTCTCGCCCATGTTCTGGCAGCCTGCGGACCGCCCTGCTTTAACATTCCCTCCACGTCTCTCCTCTCCTCCTCCGCACTGCAATAATGTGTCTAAGTGCAGCTCAGCATGGCCACGAACGGAGGCTCTTTTCAATGCCAGCTCCTATTTATCTAACCCATGACTGGTTACAGGTGGATGGGGGGGGGGAGCTCAGATGCTTGAGATGGGAGGTAATAGGCCTGCTGGGCGTCTGAAACAGCCTGCCTGTGGTTTAATTTCACATACAGTGAAATATATGGAAACCACAGCTGATGTAGGCCTATTTGTAACACTGCCTGAATGTGTTTGATGAGGTGCCAGATATCTCATTGTCCAGTCTGTTCTCATTCCATCAACCAAGGACCTAAGTTACCCTCTATCCAGCAGTTTTTTAAAATTTTGTGCAACCATTCATTTCGTAAGAGTAGTGATCACTTTCTCTCAAAAGGTAGAAATCTCATTTTGGTATAAAGCTCTTCAAATATTTCATTCATGCTCTTCAGGGTCTTGCCTACGTCAGGCTAACACTTTTTCTGTATCAGTTCTCTGCCTGTTGCAACCCAAGAGAAAGCATTGCACAATACAGGCCATATATATTTTTATTGTCTTATTGACAACAGGCATTTATTTGGAAAAGCCAAGAGATAGCAGCTTGATTCATCAGTAATGCTGTGTTACTGTTCCCCAGCAGTATGTGAGTTATATACTGAGACTGGAGTAAGACGGATTCAGATCCAGCTTGTCCATACCAGGCTGGGAAGTGATCACCAGACTAATACTGGTAAATGTTAGTCTGTGTCTGTAAGTCAGTCTAATCTACAGGTAACCAGGCATTATTTGGAGTCCTGTTCTGTTCTAAACATCCAGTTGGCTGGTGAAATGGTGAAAGTAGTTGTTGAGTTTTGGGATGTAGCAGCTCCTGCTTCATACGCAGCTCCCCCTGTCCCCCCGGGGGCCATTCTCACATTAGTAACTGTGATTTCATGTCTTGAAGTGCGGAAGTGTAGACTCACATGCTAGCAAGGCTGACAACCACTGGATGTTTCTTCATAGCCACATAATAAAAGCCCTGTTCAGCACACGTCACTCAAACGGTCCAGTGAAACAAAAAAAAAGTCAGATGAATCTGCTCTGTGGAAAGGGATGTGTGATTTTAAACACACCCTTAGCATATGACAGCATCCTTAGCCTATGTTTGTGCTGTTTTTCAGTATAACAAAGCATGTGTTGTTAACAAGATAAGACGAAGCTGATTGATCCCTGGAGGGAAATGGGGTGAACAGCATGTCTGTTTTTTTTTTTTTTTTTTACCCTTTGTTGTTTTATTTACCCCAGTAAATGTTCACTGACGATGAATGAATGCTCCTTTTCAGCAGCGCCCTGCTTTTCACCCATATGTATGCATGTTGAAAAGTACAGTTATTCAAAATGATGGAATAACAGTGTTAAAACCAACACATTGCCACTAGATGTAGGCTTTTAAATGCTAGACACTAGTGAAATCACATGCTTATCTAATACAAAATTGTATCAGCCCCTATGCCTACTTCCTGGATCTATACTGTGGAACAAAATCTATTTGAGGTGTGAGGATTTTTTTGGCACGGCTATGCTGTACTTGGGTCTCCATTTCCAGTGACATTTTATGGGTCTGTACAGTGATGTAGTGGTAAATAAAAAGGAGTGTAAACTATAACCTCCAGTTGGTGATCATTACAAGGCAAACAACCATTAATAGAAAAAAAAATCAATTACATTTTCAGAAAATCATTAATTTAATTGTTTAACTTACATCAGTTTGCTACTACTTACTATAATGTATACCGTGAATGAATGACTCATGTCAGGCCAAAATGTTTGTAAACTCTATTTCGCAAATTAAAAAGGTGTAGGGGTAAAATGAGATTAGTTGGATTTGCCCTCCACATCCCTGGGTGTGTATACAGAATGATTTCACTGGTAGGGATCCTTGCAGAGAGCCGGCTGCACCAGCAGATGGCAGTTCATACCGCAAGAGATTCCTGTTGTGCATAGAGAGTTATAAATACTGTCATGGTGAGACAGCAAGCCTCCCAACAGACCATTACAAACATGCACCTACTATCTGCAATGCAATGCTTCATACAAGAGCTGTTCCCAATAAGGGGTCACAGGGGTTTTCAAAATCCCACATCTGACATGCTGGTCCCAAGAATGACTATGACTGTAACACTCATAAATACATATAGCGTGACTGTAGTACTCAGAATTTATTGAATCATGTTTTATAGTATTTTATCTTCTATGGTGATACTATAATATAGGATATGATCTATAGTTCTGCTATTTCCTTCTAAAAAGTGTGATAGGGTTACCCATTGTTTTGTTTTTCTTCAGAAAGGTATTTTAGTTACAGTATGTGGAACAGATGGTGGAAATTTGGGTGTGGTGGGATCAACATGCCATGAACACCTTTACACATGAGCGCACATCAAGGTTTATATGGTTTACTAGACTAAAACTAAACATGAAAAAACATTTGTAAGCTGATATAAAATGAAAACTGGACTGTATCTAAAAATCTGAAGCTAAAGTAAATTCTAACAGATGCCTCCTGAACTAACAAAGCCAGCCTAACTGATAGTTATGTAGAAATGAGTACAGACCATCTATCAACATTACAAGGATGTGAAACTGTATTTCTACTGTTGCCTTGCTTCACTGGAAACATGATAAGATCTCAGTCAAAACAAGTAGCCTAGCAGTTGGCAGCCAAATCACTTCCATTTTATCGATTTGCCTTCAAAATAAAAGCACACAAAAATGATAGTTTGCAGTGGTCCACAGCTAGAATGAAATCTATCTGGTAGGATAGAAAAGTCAGCAGTCCTCTGGACCCAGGCTGGGTCCCTGGCTGGATCTGAGGACCACTGATGTAGCCCCCCCCCCAAAAAAAATAAATAAATAAATCAGTCAGTCCTGAATAACCTAATGTACACTTCACAGTAGCTGCAGTGTAAAAAGTTAAAAATGAATTTACAACACATACAGTACGGATTCTTTAGTCATTTTATCTGTTCATATTTCAAAAACACAGGGTAAGATGTCAGTATCGCTTGTATCTAGCCTATGTATCATGGATCTTTATCCAATTTCATACACAAGTCAAATATGTAAGGCATCAATAACTTATTTAACTCAGTGACCGTTATTTTGAAACATTCAGACAGGAAGCTGTGCAGACTCTTGCTGCTGCTGCCCGTGAAGCGCAACACGGGGCACTGCTGTTCTCACCCGGGACAGCTAAAAAACTTCTACTGAAACTACATAAGAAAAACCTTAAACATTTAAAAAAAATAATAGAAGCTATAGCAAAACTAGGAACCCCCCGCGTGAAAGCGAACTGCAACTAATGTGAAATTGAATTAGGTGACAAGAGAAGCCCCAGTGCAAATGGGGAAGCGAGTATAATAGCCCTCCTAGCTCCGCCCTACCGAGTTGTCCTGGGAAACACTAACAACTGTTGGAAAGTGGATTCCTCCTGTTTGTGAGCTGGGAAAAGCACACCGCCGCTCATCCACTTCACTCTTTAAACCTTTTTAAAAAGGACGTTTCAGTTCGGCTCCAACCCGGTGCAAGTCAACCCACCCGGAGGATTATGCGTCCAGAAGCTGCCGGTCCACACTGAGCTTCATCTGTCCGAGGTAGGAGTCATGCAGTCCGCTACAGTGTTACACACCGCACACACTCCAGCCTGATAGAAAGTGGCTCTGTTGTTACTCTCAGCTTACTTTTCTGCAAAACACGCTGTTTAATGGCTGCTGTGAGCACATTGTTGTTGCATATTTTTGGTTTAAAAAAACAACAACTTGTTGCTTGGTTGGTGGCCATGACATCCTCAGTCACAGAGTAAGGGCAACGTGTGGAAACTTCTCACGTTTCTGTAAAGCCTTGCGAGAAAGAACCACAGCAATCCTGGAGGAATGTTGAAACTGAAAGACTAGAATATAGCTTGTATGTAAACGATAGGAGATTAAAAAAAAAAGAAAAAAAAAGCATGATTAAGTCAGTTACTGAGTAACACAGACACACTGTAAGCCCCTATAGGAATATTATAGTGATACCATAGGAGATGGAATTACCATAAAGCACAATAAACTCACCATAAACTCATTGAGTGCCACAAACGCACTAGATTATAGGATTTTTTGGTCAGGGAAGTTACAAAGACAGTGTCATGTTTTATAAATGACTCACATACACAGGCAAGTTATGTAGTAATCTGATCAAGGCTGATTCACTTTATACTTGGATGGAAAAGGTCTGCACAGTTGTAAAAGGAAACAGCAGTCTACTGAATCTCATTTGCACTGGCTTGACCTCACCCACTCCCAACGCATTCAAAGGACCAGGTGCATAAAAATGGCTGCCTCCTGGGTTCCCATGGTGCAACACACCCAGGGTTTACTACTTTGCCTCTTTCTGTCTGAAGTCGCATCATGGACCTCACCTCCTTCACATCCAGGGTGACTTGGCCCGTATCTCGCTCTGTACAACCGCTCCAGTGAAGCTGCTCAGAGGCCAGTTTTAATGGAATCAGATTATTTCCATACAGACACCCAGAAACTAGAGGAAAAGTTGGGTTCTCATTGTAAAGAGATGGTGTGTTCGCCCGCTCAGTCGAACCAGGTTCAAGTTTTTTATGAGCGTAAACTGAGGCTGTGAACCGGACGAGGAAAGTAGAACGTTTCCCACAAGGCAACACAAAAATGTGACATTTTAGACCAATTAAAGACACTCACGCAGCGGAGGCTGGTGTGCGAAGAATTCTTCTAGTTTGGCCAGCAACTGCTCACCGCGGAGGCACAAGCCATTGTGCGGCCTAGTTTTTTTCTGCAAATGTGTGCTGTTGTCCCTAAGAACCTGCCAAAATTTGTTTCTGCAGTAAGTGTACTGCCCACTTTACACCTCTTCCTCCCTGTCAAGCCTGACAAGATCTGCTTTTCCCTTTTTAGAGCACAATTTGCACCCCTACCACCGCACACAACTTCTGCATGTTCTTCTTTTTTGTCAGGGAGTAAGAGCAATAACGTTACAAGCTTTATCACTCCTCCAATGTGGTGCCATGTCCCTCGAGTCGTAACCATTGGCGCCGACTCTCCAAACATTTTGTGACAAGCCTGTACTGCCGTGCAGGCCTGCACTCCCCATAGAGAGACTTTGTGTAATCAGTGTAGACCTTGCAGATCCAGCAGCCTCAAGTAAGCCTTTTCTGTATGCTTGACGTTGTGGGATTGGTTTGAAAAATTATAATGGCATGAGGCCGCTATCTTTACGGGCCTGGTTCAGTGCCAGTGGATTTAGGCCAAGTCAGCCCTCTCAGCAGAGGAGACTGGCAGGTGAATGAGTCCTGAGGGTATTAATGTCTGCAGAGGAGGTGACACTGTAAAAGCAGGAAATACACTAGTAACAATGCTGAATCCTGCCGGTAACTTCTCCAAGGTGTGTCTGATTATAGTGCCGGGATCCCAGTGCCGGAATTTTTAACCTTTATGTCTCCAAGGGAGGAGACTGAGCTTCATGCTCTTTTCAATGCAGAACACAAAACTCAATGATAAACTAAAAAATAGAAGGGACCAGGAGTTTGCAGTCAGAAACCTTTGATGCTCCTCGTCATAGCTACTCTAACACATACATTTGCATATTCATATACACATACACATACAAATGAAGGGTTCATATATCCATTTTGGAAGAATGATGCTACCTTTAAAAGTAGCCCATAAAGGTTTAACTTTAATATCAACAATCATTTTGTCAGAGTAAGTGTCCATTTTTCACACTACATATCTCATTTTATAATAACAAACTTCAGATTCAAATACATATGAAGTATTCAATTCTAAAATGAGATACTGACACCTACTCTCTTCAGGTGGTCAACTCCTTCCAAAGTAGATATAACGAATTTTGAAAATATATTGTATGTTCTTATCCAGAGTGACTTACAATGAATGCAGTAGAATAAGCTACAATTCCTTGATCACCAACAATAGAAGCAACCAGTAAAACATCATGCACAAATACATTTTTTATTCACAGAGCGGAGGCTGTCGGGACAGGAGCACACAATTCTCCCACTGAACAAAAGCTTATTAGCCTGCTCTCTGTGTCACTCCCGGCTAAGTTTAGGCTGAGTTGCGAGGCAGTCCCAGTCAGAAATATGTATTTAGTACAAGAGACAAATGAAAGAGGACTTGGCCTCACATTTAGTACTGTAAATTACCATGAGGATTCTGCTGGCTCCAAGCTTAACCCAGCCAATTTATCATCTTCACAAACCCCCTAATTTAATGACGATGGAGGATGTGCAGTGTCAGCCTTGTAATTACACTGTATTTACTATAGAATGGAAGCATTAGGGGAGGTCTTACAGGTACCAGTTTATGATATAGTGGTGTCTCTGGAATGGTTCGGCGTGCCTGGGAGGGCGACTGCTGAATTCCCCGGTAATATTCACAATACAGCCTTGACTTAGTTTTTGTTAAGACTGGAGTCGTTGGAATCCCCTCGGCATGCCAAGCGACAGCGGTACACACCGTTCCAAAACACCAGCCATCTCTACAAGTTGTCCACAGTTTGTGCTCCATGGCGCTCAACAAACAGACATTGCTGTTTGCTGTTACTGTATCTGCGGTGCTACAGAGGTCTGCCGTGATCTACCAGCACCAACTCTCTACAAAAAAGTTGGCAAGCACAAGCTGAAGTTCAGTTTAAAATAAATTCTTGGTGTAAATTGAGATCCGATCGTCAAAACCACCGAAGCTGTCAGAGACACATTTCGACACATTACCAACAAAGTGTAAATGCAACAGCCTCCAGTAGGAGATACATAGGGAAATAAGCCTTTGTGTGATAATCCAACCAGGAAGCACAGAAAACAAACAGGTGGCAGCTCGGATATTAAGATTCTTGCTAAAAATGGATTGTCATCCTGGATGAGGAACAAGCAAGACAAGGTATTAACAGCTTTAAAGGATGTGAATATTACAAGAGGAAGTGACATGCGTGACATTCTTTGTTCTGGCGAGGGAAAGAGAAATGGGATTACATGTGTATACCAGAGGTGTGTTTTAATGGCTGGCATAAATATAATCCAGCTACATCACATCGATACACAATCTTGATATGAAGTGCGTATCTGTTCACTCAGTGTTAAGTAGCTCTGGATGACAGTGTCAGCTGATGCCTTAAAGGTAAATGTTTTGTGTTGCAAAGTTTTTGTGCTGCAGGTACGCCGTAATCAGATGATGCTGAAGGCTGTTACTGTATCTGTGTAGCAGCAAAGAGGAGGCTGCGATATGCCTTGCTGAACCAATAGGGAGTAGTGTTGGGGTAGCTCAGGTGGCCGTACTGCCACTCCATCATCCATTCTGTATGTGTGCCATTTACCAATACTCAGGATCTGATGTAACTCTGGCGGGTGTTATTTAGGGTGAGTGCCTATATGGAAACCTGGTGTGGATGTTAGAGGAAAGGGTGAGTCTTGAATCTTGAATCTTGAATCTTGGTGTCGCAGAACCATAAGGCTCTATTAGGGTTAGACTGATATATCAGGCCGATATACCACCTCCAATACATAAAACCAGTCTCTAAAACCTGCAATGACATCTGATTTCCTTTGCATGTTTTATTATTTCCCCCCCGTTATTTTCCTTAGTTTCCCTACCATTTAATAGGTAAGGTGGAAGAGCCACTAACCCTAAAAGAATTACATTAGTCTGGGTTTCAGTGGAGAGTTTTAGTGTCCCATGATGGTCTAAATGTTGTGTCAGGGGCTTTCCCAACTGACAAGACTAAAATTCCAGGGAGAAGCACTTTTTTGGGAAAAAAAAAAAAAAATTGTCCAATTTTAAAGATATTCAATATCAGCAGAAAATTTGAGCTATCAATATGAAATCATTGATATTGGCTCCAAATCAAAGTCAAACTACCTCTATACCCACTGTACCTCTCAACACTGATCAGAGGTATGCTCACCTGTGGATTTACAGTATCCTGACATTAAACCTTCACTCAGGCTGATCATTTTGTCTGATAGATGGCTATAAAGTGTTCTATATAGCCAAGCCCTAAACTGCAGCATGCCAAGAGGAAGGAGACCAGAGACTAGAGGCAGTATAGGTGGAGTTGGAGTATTGGAGCTCCAGCAGACACCTGAACTGTGGCCTATTAGGCTCCTCCTCTCCCCTCTGACATCACGCCTTTGATCTGCCTACTGTCTGTGTTAGCACAAAGCCATATTTAGCTCACTGTAATCAGTGAGCACTCGCCTGCCGGGCTACTGAGGATACCTGCATTGTATAAACACACCTGCTCTCTCTGATGGACTTAAAATGAATTTTGTGTGGACTTGAGGGATTTTGGTCGCGTTCATTGCCATCAAATAGACTGTGGGTAAGGTTCCCCTTGATGCCTAAATGCGTGGCTTACTTAGTTGTGAGAAGTGACGAGCCAAAGTGCTCTTAAAGTTGCTCTGTAGTTTCTGGTGGGGAAATTTGGATTATAATCAAACATGGCATAGCTTTGAAGCTACAGGTGGTGACCTCCAATAAATTAATGTAGTATTATGCATTGAATTATGTTGATTCTAATCCAAATTTCCCCACCAGAAACTA